>VSTD030002326.1:0-11953 GCA_008808055.3 Sporobolus alterniflorus
AAACTTTACTTAACAAGGTTTAACAATTTAATTCCTAATTAACAATGAAATAAATTATTTTATATTTTTATTCTAAACTATATGTTTGAATTCAAATACCAGAATTGATTTCATATTTTTCCAGAATTATTTAAATTCCCTAAGAATTTTGGAATGTTTGAACTATTGAGACTGATTCAAATTTAATCTAAAGGAAATGGGAAAGTGTGCTGTTCACATTGGGCTACATTTGGCCAGGCCCAACCAAGCTGAGATAGCAGCCCACTGCCTGAAAGTAGGAGAGCCTTGCTCCCAGGCGACACCGGTGGCGACGGCCGGCCAATTCGGTAGGCCGGCGGCGAGGGCGGGTTGGGGTGGTGCCTATAGCATGTCGGCGATGAGGGGACATGATTTTGGGCCATTGGAAGGAGAGTAGCTCACCGGGGGACCTTCGTGAAGGGAACAGCGGTCGACCGGTGGGGAGTTAATGCCGATGGGGCAGAAGAGAGGGTGAGGGTGGCGCCGGAGCAGTCGATGAGGTTTTCAGTGGTCGGGCGATGCTCTTCGACGTGGGGACGGGGTGACTCCATGGCCAGAGGCAGGCAGCACCGGCGAGGCGGCCTCGGAGGTGGAAGAAGATGGTGTTGGCTCGCTTCAGGGCAAGTCTTCGCGGCGGCTTGACTCGTGGATGAAGACACCGATCGACGGAGAGGTGTGGGTGGCTGGGGTAGCTTGAGGCACGACGGCGTGGCTCTAATCGACGACGGCAGCGTGGGAGCTCGAAGGCGATGGCGGGAGCTTCGCCTGGGCACACAACAGGGAGAAGAGAAAAGCCACTTTGCTTCGGTTGACACGGGCAGGGGATAAGGCGAGCGGCCGTGCGACGCACGTGGGGCGGCTGGCTCAGTGACTAGCCAGGGCGGTGACAGTGCAGAAGCGGTGACCGACGTCAGGAGACGGTGGGCGCACGATGACCGGTGGCGTGTGACCGCGACGGGTGCGCGTGGTCACTTGGTGGCTTGGCTAGGTGGGCTCGGCCCATTTAGGTTTGGCGTCCTGCACTGTTTAATCGGGTGGCACTGATCAAATGGGCCAGGCCCAAAGCCACGGCCAAAAATCTTTTTCTCAATAATCAAAGCTACCCTGATTTGAAAAATACAAAATAAATCCTTCCTCACCTCCACAAATTTCCAAACTTTTCTAGGTGGAATATAAGTTCAAAAGGAACAACTTTCCTTTTGGTAAGAAGTTCAAATTCCTAACAGAATTTGAATTACAAATTTAGTAAGCAGAACAAAGTTGAATTTGGTTTGAATTTAAAAGGGGCTCAAACCTTTCTGGAAAAATCCCATAAATTCATCAAAAATCTTTCTTGGCATAATATTCAATACTGTGAATTTATATTGACTCACTTGTATTCAAAAATTTAAAGTTCCTTTACAAGTGGTAAATATGAAATTTTAAAAAGAGTTTAAATTTGAATTTGAAACCACTTGAATTAGGGTTTCACTATAGAAACATTGTACATATATTGTAGTTATACTATAGCTGCTATAGTGGCAACATAGGTGTTACAACCCTCCCCCCTTGTAGAAATCTCATCCTGATATTACGAAGGAAGAGAGGTCCTAGGAAAAAAAACAGTCATTGAACCACTTCTTTGGTCTCAACGACACAAGGGTCGGCGTGATCACTTTCTTAATTCTAGTGTCGAGAATATGCCTACTATCGGGTGAGAACTTCTAGACAGGAACAAGCTTCAGTGTGGGGTCAGCTTTAACAACCACTGCTTGGCAAAAACAATGAAAGACACTTGCACAAAGTCACTTGTGAAACCACAAGGACAATGATCGATGGTAACCAAGACTCAAGGAGTGTGCTTGGCTAGAGTAAGGGACACACCAATCGTCTTAAGTTGCAATGAATGGACTAGTGACGAACATGGTAACACTTGTGTCCAATAAAGTTTGACCTCGTGGTAGGCTTGTTACAGTCAGGTTAGGGCTAGTTGTAGTAACGAGACTCCACACACAACTTTCTTTATTACGGTTACATATCTCGAGTAATACGTCATCCTATTCAGAAGAAAGTCATGAACGGAACACCATTGCTAATCCAATATGGCACATGTTTTCTATTTTGCACTCCTGGCTTGAGAAATGCCTGTATGCACCAGCACAATTTAAGGCAAGATTACAATTTAGAAGAGGTCATCAATTAGGCAAACCGACCTTCAAATAAGCTTCACCCAAGGAGTACAACTACGATTGTGCAGACTCAGAAGTCAAGAGAAGGTTTACCAACCTAGTGATCGGTTTTCTTTCTCGACAAGGAGTGGTGACGCTTAGGAGAAGACGTTCTAATGGTCCATGAATACTCAAGGTGGCTTACAAAGATAGCAAATGACACAATCGAGTCACAGAAGTTAGAGCCACAACGAGGTGCTTCTTGATGGTCAACAGAACGTCAATGCAGATGCACGAGGCGAACCCATTGAATGAGGTGCGAGATAGAGTCCAAGGAGGTAACGACTTAGGAGAGGCCATTTAAATAGATCGATAGCAACATGGCAATCACGAGTACTGTTAAAGGTTGCAAAGTATACATTCACTCTTGCTCACGGTTGACACAAATGTGCCATACCGACAAATAGAATTGGAATGGCTGGCCCGAAGCGATAACTCGGTAAGGTTTCGAACAAGAGGATTTCCAGAAGGGCTTCAGGTAATGAACCAACAATCTTCCTCAATGATGAGATTTCTTCAAGCGGAGTTGATGATTCTCAATCGGAGATCAAAAGGGAAAAGAAATCCGCCAAAAGCGCAATTTGGTTCAAAATCTTGCTCAAAAACATAATCACAACAAAAAGCCATCACATAGAGGATTCGATGGCAGTTTGTAAGATTACGAGTAGGTGCATAGCTTGTGGAAGCCTCGTAGCAAGTCACTATGCTCAATCCAACAACATCACCTTTGAACAGAAAAATCTGATAACAACGTCAATTCGGTCTTGACTGTAAGCAGCAGTTAGTAAATTGAAATCTGGTGCTATTCTATCTGAAATGTGGCTGGGAGTCAAATACTAAAGAGGCAGAGGACTCCCTCATCTTTCCAACGGGTATTTTCTTGCCCTCATTTGATCAACAGTTTAGGCGCTATGGCTTTTTGCCGGATGACGGGCTGCTGAAAACTGTAATTCTGGACAGATTGCAGCGACGAAAGGAAATTAAAATCTAGCACTGTTCGGGTGGGATTATTTCCCTAAGTTAAATACCAAAATGTTGGAAAACTCTCCCAGCTTTCCATTGGTTGCTTATACAGCCTGATCAGACCAACGGTATAGAAGTTATGGAATTTTGCGCAACGACAACACTACTGAAACTGTTTCAGACAGGACAACAGTTAGATGAAATAAAATTCTGACGACTTGGCAAATCTGAAACTCCGGAAGCTCTGAATACAATTCCGTTAGGTAACTCTCTCCACTTTCCAATGGTTCATTATACAACTCCAAACTGTCAGCAACTTCTGAGTTACAGCTACCGGAACTCAACAGGGTTGCTGAATCAATAATTCTGGGCAGATTGTACCTTTAGGCACAGATCAGGTTTTTGGCAAAAATTTGCCATGACCTCCCCAGAAACATTTCATACGAAAAATGTCATTACCGAACTCAGCTTTTCGCTGGTTACTCATACGGTCTTATCTGAAGAACAGTTTGGTAGCTACGGGCTTTTAAAGACTGAACACGGTGCTGAACTTTTCTGGACAGAACGGATGGGTGAGCAAATTTCTCAGGTTTAAGACCTAAGAAGCGTGAATCTTGGTGAGGGTTATGTACGAATTCCTTAGGCCACTTGCTCATCTTTCCAATGCTTACTCACACACACGTTTCGAGTAACCACAACAATAGTTACGGCTATTTGAATACAGCCACGTACGGATTTCAGCGGATTACCGTAAAACGGAACCATCAACGGTTTGTACTTGGACTTGGTTTCGGAATCGGCAAGAATTATGATTTTTAAGATTACCATTTTTCTTAATCAATTAGGCAACTTGATGACATGCACATGACCTAATTGTCATCACCAAAACAAAAGAAAACGACCCACTATTGCAGATCAAACGTGTTCGGTGGTAAAATCGCTCTCAACACATGTTTCTATCATTTTAACGAAAGTCAGTGTAACTGCAGAAGATGGATAAAACATGCCCTTAAGGGGTACAATACTTTCATGCCCGCTCATACCCCTAGCGAACCAGTACTTGCGTGTCCAATCAAGCCCATCACAGACCAACGCTTTCGTGCCAACTCAAATCCTACAAGCTACTCACAAACAACTAAAATCTTCATAAACAACAAAAGAAGCAATCGTAGTCCTAATATTCCTACTAAAGTCACAAACAACAAAATAAATTCATCAACAGCAAAATAAGTTAAACTCTCTCAAAATCCACAACATACCTTCATCGATGCAATTCCGTAGTTGCAATATAAGAACACATGTTAGCTTATCACCTTAAGAGACTACTATAGTCCTTATATGTGCTAAGCATCCTCACTGTAAATGTAGTCGAGATTTTTATATGCTTAGAGTGTGTGTTTAGCCCCAATCTAGCTCTGATACCAGATGTGACAGAACCACCTTAGAAATGAGGGATCCGTCTTTCAGGATACAGATCGGGTGATTCTCGATGAAGCGAGAATGCAGCAAACACACATACGAAGCATACAAAACCAGAGTTTCATTAAAAATTAAGTTATTACACTTTAGTTTAAGGATTACAAGGTAAGAAGTCGAATGTGCTTCAAAAGATCGAACATATTTGTGGAAATGTTTAACTCGACGTCATAAGAGTATTCACCTCGCCCTAGAGGTGAAAATATTCTTCGGTAACTCTACACCTACGATGGGTCCCAGCCAGTACGGAATCTAACACATAGAAGACTAGACTTCCCACTGGCAACCGTCATCGGCATCACCAGAAGAGAAAGAAGAAGAAAATTGCACACCAGAAAGTTACAAAGCAAAGCTTGAGCGACTACGCTCGGTAAGACTGACCCGTCATGACCAAGCGGTCAGACTTCTAGACATGTAAAGGCTTTAAGCGATAAATACTCATAAGCATACAACAATTATCTTTAAGCACTTTTAAGCATTTTTAGCCATGTTTAAGTAGTTATCATCATAGGTTTGCCACCTATACTAAACATGCAATTGTGATCAAACAATTTTGATATATTAATCAACCTGTCGACTATCAAGTAGTCGACATCCATCTCATGATCCAAGTATAATATTATGAAGGTAGAATTTTAAACCTTGCAAGGTAAAGCACCTGAAAACATGACACATGTGAGTCGTGAAGATACCATGAGTGGCAACAGTTCATGACGCGATCAAGGAGACGATCCAATGTCACCTCACCCTAGTTCACGTCTTCCATGTGATACTTGGACGGGCATCCGTGAGTGACCCATGCACTATTCTGATATACATCATTGCAAGTATGGTGAGATAACTTCCGTCTCAGTGACGAAACTACTAAGTTTGTGGGACCCCATAAATCTCGTATACGCAAGTACATAATCAAACTTGCTCACCGAGGTCAGATGATCGGTCTTTAATCGACACAGGCAGGGGCTACCACCTTCGAAGCTTCAAACATGACAACAAACCTCTTCCCAACCTTTCCATCTGGAATTCTCCACTTTTCCCTAGTTGCCCCGCTCGGTCCCATATTAAACCATCTATCAACTATTCTTATTCTCAGCCATTCCAATCATGAATCAGGATATAAAAAGCCCTAATCTCATGAATGGAACTTGTCACTTGACTTCTACTAGAGTTCTATCTGCTAAGCTTAGCACTGCTAATGAATTTCCACCATGATATGATTAAGTTGATATACTAAGGGTACTAATGCATTCTAGGGTTTCAATAAACTCCTATAACATAAATGTATAATCAACTATACAGTAGTGACAGTTGTAAAGCAAAAAACCCTAAAGGGTCAATTCAACACGACGCTTAGGTTTTAGAGATTAAAAGATTAACTCTTGTAACTTAATGATCTTGACTTCTTATGATTCACGACTTAGGTATTTAATGGAAGGAAGCGGTTTCGGAGATTAAATGGCTCAAAACTCACTAACGACATGAGTCGAATGGGGGTACATAGGTTTGGGGTCATGACTAAGGGACATGGCAAGAGGTGACAACTTAACTTAGACACTTCCAACTCTAGGCCAAATCCTCCACAAAGAGAAGGATCAAGCCACTTAATAAGCACTTGATCAAGAAGGAGTATGAACTAAATTTTGCCATGCTGGTGGGGGGAAAGATATGAATGTGTTCTCTAGGTTTAGAATGGTTCTTAGGAGTGTTCATGGCAAAATCTTGACATGGTCTAGGGTGATCACCTTAATTACTTAAGGTTTAAATTAATTAAGTTGGTAAGATGGCAAAAACATAGCTAAACATCATGAACAGGGGTTGATAACATTTTTTCCATGATGAGATGGATCAGAATGATATTGGGTTCGAATTTCATAAATTTTGGAGATCTAGGCAATTACTTATGAATTTAAACTTTACTTAACAAGGTTTAACAATTTAATTCCTAATTAACAATGAAATAAATTATTTTATATTTTTATTCTAAATAATATATTTGAATTCAAATATCAGAAGTGATTTCATATTTTTCCAAAATTATTTAAATTCCCAATGAATTTTGGAATGTTTGAACTATTGAAATTGATTCATTGTTAATCTAAAAGAAATGGGAAAGTGTACTGTTCACATTGGGCTACATTTGGCCGGGCCCAATCAAGATGGACTGATAGCCCACTGCCTGAAAGTAGGGGAGCCTTGCTCCTAGGCAGCGCCGGCGGCGACGGCTGGCCAATCCGGCAAGCCAACGGCGAGGACGGGTCAGGGGTGTTGCTTAGAGCATGCTGGCGTTGAGGGGACATGATTTTGGGCCTTTGAAAGGAGAATAGCTCACCGGGGGACCTTCACGGTGGCAATAGCGGTTGGCCGGTGGGGAGTGAGTGCCGATGGGGTGGAAGAGGGGGTGAGGGTGGCACCGGAGCGGTCGATGAGGTTTCCGGCGGTCGGTTGATGCTCTTCGACGTGGGGGCGGGGCGACTCCGTGGCTGGAGGCAGCCGGCACCGGTGAGGTGGCCTCGGAGGTGGAAGAAGATGGTGTCGGCTCACTTCGGGGTGGGTCTTCGTGGTGTCTTGACTCGTGGATTAAGACACCGGTCGACGTAGAGGCCTGGGTGGCTAGGGTACCTTGAGGCGCGGCGGTGTGGGAGCTCGAAGGCGATGGCGTGAGCTTCGCGTGGGTGCACAATGGCGAGAAGAGAAAAGCCACTTCGCTTCAGTTGATGTGGGCAGGGGATATGGTGGGCGACCATGCGGCGCACGTGGGGCGGTAACCTCGATGACCGGCCAGGGCGGTGACGGTGCGCAGAAGCGGTGACTAGTGTCTAGAGACGATGGACGTGCGATGACCGATGGCATGTGGCCGCGACGGGCGCGCGCGGTCACGCTTGGCCAGGTGGGCTCAGCCCGTTTAGGTTTGGTGGTCTACACTACTTAATCGGGTGGCATTGATCAAATGGGCCATGCCCAAAGCCGTGGTCAAAAATCTTTTTTTCAATAATCAAAGCTACCCTGATTTGAACCATACAAAATAAATCCTTCCTAACCTCAAAAACTTTTCAAGGTGGAATATAAGTTCAAAATGAACAACTTTTCTTTTGGGAAGAAGTTCAAATTCCCAACATAATTTGAATTACAAATTTAGGAAGCAGAACAAAGTTGAATTTAGTTTGAATTTAAAAGGGGCACAAACCTTTTGGGAAAATCCCATAAATTCACCAAAAATATTTCTTGACATGATCTTCAATACTGTTAATTTAGATTGACTCACTTATATTAAAAAATTGAAGTTCCTTTACAAGTGGTAAATAGGACTTAAATAGTAAAATTAAAAAAGAGTTCAAATTTGAATTTGAAACCACTTGAATTAGGGTTTAATGTAGCAAACACTGTAGAAGCGTTGTAGAGCTATTGTAGTTATACTATAGCTGCTGCAGTGGTAACAGGGGTGTTACAACCTCCACTTGCTTCATCTCCCTCCGCGTGGTCATAATCTCCAACAGGCCTTACTCAGTGATTGTTGGGTTTCGAATCAAACATGTGTGATCTTTTTGTAAGAGAGATCCAAGCACCAGCACAACTCTTGACAAGGGGATCATAGACCCGATAGGGTCTAATTAGGTTAAGGGTTCTGAGGCCGTCCTGTTATGGGTTACAGGGTCACCCATAACCGAACAAAGTGAGGGATAGGTGATGTGCGGTGGCCACGACGGGCACATCCAGGCATGGCGAAATTGCCCAAAACTGCAAAGGTCGACATCGAGCCACCCAGGTCCCTGTGAAGACCCGGGAGCCAAACATAGAGTTCTGAGTGGGATCTGATGGAACATCCTAGCCCTATCCTTTTGATCAATATGCATTAGGTTCCACCCGCATACACCCTCAGCTCACCAAGCATGAGTAGTTCGCCATCGAGGCACTTGCCCATCTAGCTCAATCCCTCCAAATCATACAAGATTTGCTGACGAGCGTGATGTGAAATTGTGGAAACACAAACCCGGACACTCAAACTAGGGGCTCCAGAGAGCAAGCATATCGAAAACAGCCTCTTCTCGAGTCTATGACTTGGCGGAAGGCTCGGGGGCTACATGCACCCAACATGACGCAATCATGAACCCACCTCCGATCAACCTCTTTGAACTCAGCCAAAGGCTCGGGGGTTACTTTCGGGGTTCACTACCCAAGTACCCCCACACTGGTTTAAACTCATAGGGTTGGCCCAGCTAGGCTACCAAGTCACAATCATTCAGCCCATCAACCGAATTCAGCATCCGAGTGTAAGGCCTTTTGGCTTCTGTCGGACCCGGCCAGAGGACCTAGGAGCCAGCTTGCCCACAATGGATAAGCCATGTAAATGCCACAGTATTTACGAATTACCATGGTCATCCTTATCCAAGGACTGACATCGCATTTAAACAAGGATATAGTTGGGCCCGTCCTATCAAACAGGAGTCATGAGTGCCTACTACTCATATTGGCCTATGATAGTATAGGCCAGTGGGCTACAATGAGAGAAGACCAGTCTTCGATATCATGAAACATAATGACGGTTCAATGAAGTATCTGTCATGTGACCCCAAAGTGCTTATCCCCTGGCCAGTGGCCTAGCAAGTCCCACCGAGGGGACGTCACGAAGGGATAAGGCACAAGGAATATCTACAGATACATTATTCACAAATAAAACAGAGAAGACTAGGGACATCGTACTAACAACTCTCGGGTCCTACAAGGGGACCCGGACGGACACGACAACGAGACAGAACCCCCTCTCAATCCGCCTATAAAAGGTGGTCCATGCCTTATAAGGAAGCTCTCTTGGCCATAAGAACATCTCTTGCCTACAAGAGCATTCTCGTGACATGAATAACAACTTCTTCTCACAATACTCCTTACCTTATAATCCTCCCATCATGAGCTCTTCGATCGAGTTCACCAAGATCAATAAAGCAGATACTCACTCACACTGAATGTAAGATATTACGCTCCGGTGGTCTGAAGTAGTATAAATCTTTGTGTTCGTCTTGGTGTTTGTCACACCCCCTGCTGTGAGATTCAACACTTTGCTCTATTTTAGTAGCCTGTGGTAGAAAATACTGACATGACTGACGGCGGCGGGGTTTAAAGATTTTTTCTTTCAAGAAATTTATGTAACACGGACATTGGGGTTTGATTTGTCTCTGCCCAATGATGATTTGATTTGAAATTTTCAATCGTGCTTAAGATTTATGAGAGAATCTTAAATTTTCAGTCGTGCTGATTCATGGACCTCCTTCGCTGCGCCGAAATACCAAAACACTCTCCAGCGATGGCATGAGCAGGAGAAGGAAAAATCAGTTGCTGCTTCATAACCATGGGTAATATGATCCTTTTATCCTCTAGATAGCATTTTAATGGTAGTGCTGGAGATGGGTGCGAAAACTTGAATCAGTAGCATGGAAGGGACTCTGAAGTTTTCTAAGGGCGGATCAATGATTTCCGAAGTTTTCAGGGTAGAGAAGAGATTCCCTCTTATGTATACCATGTCACTGGCATCAGTAGATCAAACAATTAAAATAAATACTTTACAAAAAAAGTGAAAATAAAGGTGACAGACAAGAAATCTATTTTGTAAAATATCAAATATGTTTTTCATGTAAAGTAGTTTTTAAGGAAAGTCATTAATGTAGTCTATTAGTTTTCAGAAAAAGAAAAATGGAAAACAACCAAAAGAATATTCCTTGTATGCCATTGAGAATTTCACTGGTACCTTAGTTATCGTAAAAAAAATTGAACTTTCATCCATTTGAACTTCCTTATTTGCCATCCATTGAAATTTGGATGCCTTCTATGTCACTACCTTAAGTTTTTCCATCTTGCACCGTTCAACAGTAGCTGAAATGACAAAAATACCCCTACATTAAAAACTTTTCTAATGTTCTGCAGTGACTTTTTTTGTTATCAATACATTATGGTTAAATATGATTATGTATTAATATATCCATTTATACTTAAAAATATCCTTTTGTATAGTGGCATAAAAGAAATGTTTGCAAAAAAAAATCGAATGCAAGGGTATTTTCTTTTCAATTTCTATTTAACGGTGTGAGATGGAAAAATTAATGGTAGTAACATATAAGGCATCAAAATTTGGATGGATGGTAAATAAAGAACTTTGATTCTTTCATGGCAAATAAGGAACACATAAAATTCTATCACATACAACGATACATGTATTTTTCTCAACAACCGAAGGCCTGGGATTGAAAAACTAGAATAGTCCCGGTTTTCAAAACAAACCAGTAAAAACCTAACACCGATTTTGCTACGTTTTTTTTAATCGATCTATTTTGTAAACTGAGCAGGATCGGTTTGGTAAAAAAAACCGTATTAATATCGAACTGTTTTTTAATGCCTGCTCCTTCATAGGCGATAGCCACGGAACTGGAAAACCTCAGCTGTTCCTCACCTCCGTATCCCGTCACCGGCATGTCCTCCGCCGCGAGTAACTCGACCACCTCCGCCGCCGCCGCCGCCGCCGGTCCGTCCCCGCCTCCCTCCATCCCCGGTGAGTGCCTTTACTTACTCTCCCTCCCTCTCTCCCGTTCTCCTTTGCGATGTCGCGAAGCATGATGAGGCTTGACTTGCGCACCTGGCCCGTCCCTTGGACCTTGGCTTTCTCGGCCCCGGAGCCGGAGCGTAGCGATAGGGTTCCCGCTGGCGGCGCAGCCTCGGAGTGGGAGCGATCGTTCATTTGCACCGTGTGTTCAAGCAAGTCCTGTCGCGCGAGGGCATTCGATTCGGACCTCCCTGGTGTGGGCGGACATCCTGATGGCGAGGAACTAGTTATACTGGGTTGAGGCATTGCGTGCTTGATAGATCCGAGTGCGCGCTGGGATGAATATGCGAGGAAGGGAACCAAATGGAACTTCAGTCATTGGAGCCTTTTTTGTTGGCATACATGTCTTGTGGATTAGGTAGGAATGCTTGACGTGCCTGTCAGATTTGATCGCTGCATTTAGTGGATATCACTGTTACGATCAGTGCAAACAGAAAAATTCTAGGTGAATTTGGCAGCAGTATAAGTTCCTCTTGTTTGGCATCATCTATTTGAACTGTACGGATCCCAATTCAGAACGTGGTTTTAACTCCAATGTAGCCCGAGTCAACTCCATTCCTGCTTTGTTTTTGTGCCATTGTGTGAGGTTGATTGGCCTTATATACCATTGTGCATTAATCCACTCTCTAATAAATAAACAAATGATAATTAGTATATGTTTTTATTCAATGTACATCCATCTTCCTGTGTAACTTCTGCTGGC
>VSTD030002327.1:0-11953 GCA_008808055.3 Sporobolus alterniflorus
TGACGCATGAAATCGATGTTTTATGAGTGCCAACACACTGCCGCGATCAGATGGGGGAAGATATCCGTGATTGACTCCCCGCAAAGCCAGCTGTCCGACCAAAATTTGCTGTAGTACAGGGGACCTGATCTTAGATCGACTCTGGTTGGATTCCCTCTTTGCATTGTGAGCTCTTTTATTCTTATGCAAGGTTGTTGTGATGATGCTTGTTGTCAACTGGTCTAGTCTACGAAATTGTAATATGAAACTGTCTATTAATAAATGTTGTTTCATTCATGATGTGATGATGCCCGTTGTCAACTAGTCTAGTCTAGAAAATTGTAATATGAAACTGTCCAATAAAAAAGATTGTTTCATTCATAATGTGAGGGAGTTATATGAAATTGTCCAATAAAAAAGATTGTTTCATTCATGATGTGAGGGAGTTAGAAACTGTGTGATGAAAACCTCCACTAAGATTGACCTGTGTGTGAGATCACCACACCTATTAACTTTTAGCATCTTTCCTAAGACTGAAACATAATAAGTAAGGAGTCTAAAAAGTAACATCGCAAATTTTAGCACCTATTTCCCGCAATTCATCTGCATCGTAGTCTCTTCCTCTCCACTAGAGCATTTTGTGACACAATCTATGTTTTTCTTAGCCCATTCACAGTGGAGGTTTTATAACATTAATTATCTTACCACATTAGATTTAATAATGTCATGACACTGTATCTATGAAGAAAGAGATAAAACCAGTTTTTATGAGGATGAAACCGGTCCAACTTGTTTCAATGTATTGAAAATTGTGTGAAACTACCACTATAAGTTATTTTATTTCATGACAACTCCCTATTGATCATTTGACTATAAAACTTTGTAACACTTAAATGCAGTACCTAGTCTACAAAATTGTTATATGAACCTGTATGCGGAGAAAGATAGAATGGTCTTACTGTAGCAGTAGACCAAACGATGTGGGCCCGTCCCCTTGTGGGCTGGGCCGGGCTAGGCCAGGCTGACAGAAAAAGCCCAGTTAATTTCGATGGAAAAATCTGCGTCGATACAGAGGATGACGAGACAGCGATGGAAAACAAAGGTTGGGGGAACCGGCAGCGAACAAGATGTGGCTACTTATGGGTATTGTATAATTATTATGTCTTCAATGCTTCTCTCTTCTAGGTGAAACAGTAGTCGTTGAAACACTTGCGCTTGGTGAGATGAACGAAACATATATTTGGTTCGGTGTTCTAACGGTAGTTGAAAGTTGAAACACTTGCCCTAATTAGGTAACAGCCAGAACTGAAGAGGATAAACTAATCACCAACACATAAGCGATAATATTTGTTCAAGCGCAAGCGGCAGAGCACGCCAGTACCCCCCCCCCCCCCCTAGAAAACCGGCAGCGGTGGTTCCACCAGCAGCGAAAAAAACTAGGGAACACGGGTGCACCAACACATGTTACCGTGCCGGTATATATGACTTGCTCAAAGCACGAATTACTACTGAATGAATCAGCTTGAGACAAGATGGTGAGAAAGGCAAGCCGGGTCGTCCGCCTGATGCTGCCGCGCCAGGCCGCGGTCCTCGCCTGCATACTGCTGGTTTCGTCCACGACAGTGCTGGGAATCAGGACAGACGACAGGAAGTGCAAGTGCTTCATGTGCATCTGCGACTTCGACCCGCACCCGCTGCCGCCAGAGCTGCCGCCTCACCACGACCACCCGCCGCCGACGGAACCCGAGCACCACCCGCCGCCACCGCCACCGCCACCGGAGCCGGAGCACGTTCCGGAGTACCACTACAACCCGCCGCCGGCGTACGGGTACTACCCATCCGTGGGGCTGCCGTACTACCCGCCGGCGGGGGAGATGTACCCGCGAGACAAGGCGTCGTCCAAGTCCGGCGCGCACCGGCAGCGCGTGCCTTCGCGTCTGCTCCTCGTCGCCACCGTTGTCCTAGTGCTGTCGTCGTGGTCACTGCTCATGCGTCCTGTTTAATGCTGCTCGCGCGCTACTGTTTCGTGTGATTCCATGTTTGTATACTGTACTTTTGTGTGTGGTGTGCTGGCACGTGTACTTAGCCAGGCCAGCAGGCAGTACAAGTTATGTACCACTCTCAACACACTCCACATGAACCAGGCTGAGGAGGCTTCTCCCCCTGTGCACGTGACAACCACGCTCATAGTTACAGCCAACGGAATCATAGATGTTTCGCGATGATCGCCATCTCCGGCAACGACTACGAGCGCGTTTCCGACATGAGCAGGGAAAGGGAGGTGAGTCTTGCTAGCTAGCTGTGCGCTTGAGATGCACATGGAGAGATCGATCAGCAAATAATTAAACATGATATAACTCTATTTATCGGAAGGACTACTGTAGCCGCCAAGGCGCCAACAGCCTCTAACAACACACATCAGCTGTCGTATATCTGGGACTGGGACAAGGAATATCATTACACATCGGCTGAACTTCATAGGGACAACTTCCCTGCTCCCTCTCTTTTCTCATACTATTAGCGTAACATTTGGTTACACATCAAAAACATTAGATTGGGCAGCTCGTGAAAAGACCGAATTTGTTGATGATCTGCAACAACCGGTCTGATTAGTTCAGCACACCAGTTTGACCGATTTTGTCAAAGGTTCCAACAAATATCCCGTCGGAGTGAGCGTGGGTCAGGTCGTCCTAGCTAGCATCGGTAAACCATATAAGACTCCTTCAATTGCCGCCCAGACAAAGGAAAAACAACAACTAGAGTTTGGAAAAGGGGTAAAGGGACAAAGGGTTAAAAAGCATAAAGATTTAGCCTATGAGTTTTGGACCTTCACTATCATAGATTTGACTTTATGGACAATTCCTCAAGGAAAAAGATCTGATCGATTTTGGAACCAGCCAAGCTATTTTGAAAAGAACCATGAACTTTGATATTGTGTTGCCCCCAAGTGTAGAAGTAATTGATGTGATTTCTCCTTCCCTAGATTCGACTTTAGATGGCTCAATTGCATCCTCTTTTCTCTTGGTTAGCATCACAACTTGTTGGCATGCCTTTACAAGGATTGAATTTTGCATCAGTATTAACACTAGTCAGCTTTTCAATAGCCAACTCAAGATCTAAACAGTTCTCTATCAACCGACATTTGTCTCCTGGTACTGTCAAAATTTGATAGAGACCAAATAGTATACCTCATGCTTGCATCTCTTTTAAGACATCAATATGGGATGGTTCATCCCACATCCGCCTTTGTCTTCTGGTACTGTTGGTACCATGAGACAAGGGTACCCTCAATACCCAGCCAAGTATCAAGACAAAGATAGGGTCAACCCCCCGGGAGTCAGCTCTGGACTTGGCTCGGCGAGAAGAGCTAGGTCCAGTGCCCTCTTTAAACATGCCTCAGCCCAAGACCAAACCTCCACTGGAACCTACCATGTACCTTCAGCATCCCCAGGTCTGGTACCCTCGGACATTGAGGTCTGGTACAACCATATGGCTAGCACCCGTTTCCCTCTAATCCCTCTAAGCGTCGAGGCCCAGGTGCCTTAGCGGGTACGCTTTGACTGGACGCAACCCAGCCAAGATGCTCGACACCGACTGTCACCACAAGGCAATACGGAGTAAAGGTGGCCAAAGGCGGTAATGGCTATGCTGAAGCTGCCTGTGACACCCATAGTGTCACTGTAGCAGCTATAGTGTCTCTATAGTAACTTCACCATGTATCTACAATGTTCACGCAATATAAACATGGTTTGAGTTTGAAATTCAACGGTCAAATCCTTTCTTTATATTTTCCAAATCAAGTCCAAGACACTTGTGTAGGAACTTCAAAATTTTGCACACAAGTATGGTCATCTAAATTTATATTCCTGAAGATCAAGGCATGTTAGAATTCTTCTGAATTTACCAATTTTTTCCAAAGAAGTTTGGACCTCAAATAAATTCAAGCCAAATTCAAACTTAGTTTATTTCCTGGATTTTTAATTCAAATTCTGTTTAGAATTTGAACTTCTTCCCAAAAGTAAAGTCATTCCTTTTGAAATTATCTACCACATGCAAAGTTTGGCAAATTTTAGAGACTAGGAAGGGTTGCTTTTGCATTTTACAATTCAGAGTAGTTTGCATAACTGGAAAAATCAATTTGATTGGGCCGGCCTAATGCAATAGTGTGACCCACTGATACAGCCCGACCCGGGCGTGTTCAAACTGACCGAGTGTCCCACTTGTCAGCCACACACCGCACGCTCACCCACAGGCGCCGCACGCCACCCGACACAGGCTTGCTACCGTCGCACCACGTCGCCGGCGGCGACACGGTCGGCCTGTAGCGCCAGTCCCCACCACCTCATCCTCCCTCGCCACCTATAAAAGGCAAAGCTCATGGCGGCCAAACCCTTTTTTGCCACCACCGGTAAGCCATCGCCACGCTGCGCCGCCTGGCGATTCCTTGCTCCCACGGACTTCTCACAACCTCACACTCCTTTTGCCTTGGGTTTCGCAACTCACGACCCCTCCTTCACTCTCCAGACCGGATCACACCGCCACCTTCCGCCGCTCACCGGTGAGAGCTTCCCTCCATATGCCTCGCCATCGATGATCATTTTAAAGGGTGTCTAATGTCCTAGAGTACCTCATGCACCTGCAAGACTTGTCCCCAAAACTCTTCTCTGTCGGGTCACCGTTTTTTGCCGTCGACGCCGCCCTCCTCAGTTGTGTCGACCGCCTCGCTAGTGGGAGCCTATTTCCCGGCCGTTCCATCCAACTTTTAGTGTAGCAGCGGGTTGGCCGTAGCACATAGAGCTTTAGTGGTCGTTGTGCCTCTAAAATTCTGGGATGAAGTAGTTGTCACGGCTTAGTTGCTCATGCCACTATGCATAGACACATAGAAAAAGTTGCACTTTCCTTACTTTCTCACGCCACTATAACTCTAAAATTCTGGGATGAAGCAGTTGACCCGGCTGCCTATCTCATCAATTACACCCGTTCCAAAATTCTTGATTTCTCAACTCCTTTGGAACGTCTCTTTAATAAAAAAATCAGACTACTCGTTCCTTAAAACTTTTGGATGTGCGTGTTGGCCAAACATGAGACCTTACAATGCTCATAAACTTGCTTTCTGATCCAAGTGTTGTGTCTTCCATGGATATAGTTCCATTCATAAAGGGTAGAAATGATTAGAGGTCTCTAGTGGGCATGCATACATATCGAGAGATGTAATCTTTGATGAGGAAATTTTCCTATTCCCTGAGCTTCACTCCAATGCAGGGCTCTAAATCTTCTCCCAATTCAACTCATTCCATCATCCAGCCTTGATTCCAAGGGCACTAATTTTACAAGTGATCAAACAATGCAAAATAATCTAACCCCTGTGCTAACAATGAAAATTTTGGAGTTTTTTTGGTGTCATTTGCAAGAGATAGAAGGAGAACAAGAGGGAAATCCAGCCAACACAGAGTTCGAGCTTGATCCGGTATCGAAACCAGCTGTCGTATCAGACATGGCAGACAGATCAGCCTCGGGATCGGCATGACAGACAACAGTTGTCAAAGATGAATCAGCACTGGGGTTTGAGCCAGCTGACCAAGTGCCACAGTTGCATCCGGATACTCCCCAATCCGTGGGTGACACGGATGAGGCAGGGACCAACATAGGTGCAGATGTCGACACGCGTCACACTTGGATTGTCTCAGGTGGAACTCAGCACCAGGGAGCCGAATCTTCTATGTCGAAGCTTGGATCAATAGTGAATATATCACATCATGAAACATTGATACCCAGGAAAAGATTGCAAGATGGAATCAGGAAGGAGAAGAAATATACTGATGGAATGGTTAGATATGGGTGTCTTGCAACCTCTGAAGAAACAAGTGTTGTGTCAGCGGCCCTCAAGGTTACATTGGAAAGCTGCGATGGATGATGAGGTTCAAGCCTTGGCCAGAAATAAGACTTGACATCTTGTATCACCTGACAATGTCAAAAATATGATTGACTGCAAGTGGGTCTACAAGGTTAAAAGAAAGGCCTATAGATCATTGGACAGGTATAAAGCTAGACTGGTAGCAAAAGGTTTCAAACAACGATATGGAATAGACTATAAAGATACCTTCAGCCCGATCATCAAGGCTGCAACTATCCAAATTATTCTGTCAATTATTGCGACTAGGGGTTGGTGCTTGAGCCAGTTAGATATACAAAATGTGTTTCTTCATGGTATTCTTGAGGAGGATGTTTTCATGAAGCAACCACCTGGTTATGAGGACAAATCGAGGCCACATTATGTGTGTAAACTAGACAAGGCAATCTACGGCCTAAAACAAGCACCTTAAGCATGGTATTCAAGACTTAGTCAAAAATTGCTTCAACTCAGGTTTCGTGTATCAAAGGCTGATACCTCTCTCTTCTTCTACAACAAGGGATACATTGTTGTGTTTCTATTTGTCTACGTGGATGACATTACTGTCGCCAGCTCATCACAAGAGGGAGTATCAACTCTGTTGAAGGATCTTGGGGCAGAATTTGCATTGAAGGATTTTGGGCCACTTCACAACTTCCTTGGTATAGAAGTGAAACAAACTTATGATGGGCTACATCTTTCTCAAGTAAGTATGCATCTAACATTCTAAAATGTGTTGGGATGATGAATTGCAAGCCAGTGACTACTCTATTAGTGATTTCAGAAAAATTAAGTGTTCATAATGGAGAAGCACCGCAATATTTAATGCTTACACGACCAGATTTGGCTTTCTCTGTCAACAAGCTTTTTTAGTTCCTACACTCGCCAACCAACGTATTGTAACACTCTGTGTTACGAACTCCTTAACCGCTTCAGTAGAACCTTAATCAAGAAGTAAATCAAGTAGATAATCAACTTTTAAGCAAACAAAAGCTAAATTTAAATAAATTCAAATCAAATCCTGAGGTCAATCAAAGAATTTTCCCGATGAACCACAAATTCAATGGAGGAAACTTTATTTTGGCAATTGGGTGTATTGGGGAGTTCCCTGGCCAAATTCCATCAAATTTTGAACTTCCCAAGTTTACCAAATTCAAATTTCATGCAAATTTGTCTCCTAAAGGCACCCTAATTTTTTTATTCAAATGATGTCTTGAATTTGAAATAGTTTCTTTTAGAAAAGTTGTTCCTCATGTCAAGATGACTACAACCATATTTTATTTGACATTTTTCTAGTTTGGGAAGGCCTCCAGTTGGTTGATTTAAATTAGAAATAGTTTAACTTGGTTTGAATTCAAAATTTGAATCCTGGCTACAATCCAAGTCGGTCGGCAGGGAAAGCCGTGCGACGCTAACGTGCCGCGCAGTGCCACTCAGGGCTGGCTACCTCCAGCCCCTCCTGGTCGCCCCCCCCCCCCTCTGCTATAAGAGCCCCGACGCCACTCCTCTTTTTCCTTTCTTCTCCGGTGGGAAAATTCTGCCATCACCATTGTTGCCGATGAACTTGCCGGCGACAACCCGCCCCGCCGCTCCCCGTCCTTCACCGAGCCACCACATGGGTTCGCGCTCACACCCCCGTGCTTCCCGATCCCACCGCGTCCTCCGAGCCACACGAAGCTGGCCGGAATCGAACTTTTCCCCACCACCTTTGTTCCTAATGGTGAAGCCAGCGCCCTCCTCCATAGTTTCCCCTCCTTCTGATTTTTCTTTGCCTCTAGCGGCAGGGCACTCACCCTGAGCTTCGTGTGCAGAGAACCACCGGCCTCGCCGTCCGGAGCACCCTAGCACCACCTTCATCGCCGCCACCAAGAGCCCTGCCGCTGCCGATGCGGTCCAGTGAACTCCGCCCCTCCCCAAGCCTCAAAACGGTCTTGGCGCACCCCCCCCTCATTCTCGTGGTGGCTGCCGCTCGCCCCCTCCGCCACCAGCAGCCCCAGCCGGCTGGGCCGCCACCTCCGTCCAGTGAGCTCCGCTCCCAGAACAACGCGTGGTGGGAGAAAGAGGCCCGAGCCTCTAGGCCGAGCGAAGCCGAGCCAGGTCACGTGGTCCACAAGTGCCCGACCTATGGGCTAGGATGCGGCCCATTGGCCGGATTGGTTCCCTTTTAATTTTCTATTTCCTTTAAATTCCAGAAATGTAGTTGAACTTCCAAAATCCGTAGCAAATTGTAGAAAAATCATAAAAATCCAAAATAAATTTTGTTGGAATCCTTGTGAGTAGATCTATCTAAAATACTTTACCTCATTGTCATTTTCTCAATAGTTCTCTGTATAAAAATCTAGGAATCCAAACCTTGCTAAAATTATACAAAATTATATATACATGATCTTGATCTTATTCTTTGCATGTCATCTTGTATCCTATTCCTATGTCCACATAAAATAGCTCATTGTTTTCCTATGTCCAGAATAATTGTTATCAATTAATCCTTTTTGTATCTTCATTGAGTCACTATAAATAATCCCTAGGGTGAAATTGTCAATCTTTCGCTTGTAGGCACTCTTGAGCTGCTTAACCTATATAAAATAGGAAACCATCAGAATCACTTTAATTCTCATGTTATTAAAATTTTAGTGTCACTCTACATAGTAAAAGAATAGAGACAATAGAGAAAAATCTTTAAATACTTTGTACAGTAGATCATACCACTCTAGCACTGTTGATACTTAATCTTGATAATGTCATGATTGCATCATACTAATTATAGTCCCTTATTACTCTCGCATTGTCTAATTATCATCATATGCATACACTAGATCTCGATCGCACGGAGCCAGAGTTAGAGATTCAAAGAAGCAAGTCTGTGAAGTGTTGGTGGTGGTCCACAAGCGTCAAGTTACGAGGATACTAACATTGTTGTGATCAAGACAAGCCCTAGTGCATCACACCCAATTCTTGACTTTTATTTTGAGTTAATAACTTTATGTTAAGAATGATTGTGCATTAGGTTGATAGGAGTTGATTGGAACCGTAGTTTCATTATGAATACCTCCAAAATTACTATTGCTGTCCTTGCTAGTATTTGGAAGACGTTAGTCATTGCTAAGCGTAGATATAGATTTCGGTAGACACCGAGTGGTCGAAAGACCATAGGTTGACGATAGGTGCTTCATATCATTTTCACTAGAGGTTTATGTTTAGTTTGGATAACCTGAGACCGGGTAGGGCCCTTAGGTGAAAAGTGGAGGATCATTGGTTGGGAACGTCGGGGAGTGGTATGTGGATAGCCGACACCTTCAAAGTTGTAGCCCCCACCTATGTCGGTTAAGGACTGAGGGGTTGGTACCCACGAGCAAGTATTGAATGTATTGATCGCATGCCGGAGATACGGGTACGGTAAGCCTAGTAGACTGCCATTAACAGAGGGTGACTTTACCCCCACTGTTTCAATGGCTGTCTTGGGAGAGAAACTGGGTACGGACCAGCAGATCGGTCAGTCGATGTGCTGTGGATTGGGTCGGGAGCCCTTTTTCTCTATAGCAGTGGCTCTGTCCATTGTTGTTGATGACTTCACAAAAGGTTGTTGTGTGTTGACCGTGTGAGATACGTGAGGTCTGGGACCATGCATGGACTGAGCGCGGGATGCATGTGGCGTGTTGGTCGGGTTTTCCCTTCATGGTGTACATCGATTTGAATCTCCGCGACTCTCAAATATGAGTAACCACTTGTTTTGTGGCTGTCATCAAGTAGTTAATTAATAAAATAATATTTCTTAATGAATTATGATTATGCTTCCCTGTAATGACTTGTTTGACAAGTCTTGTTTGGCTTAGTTCATAATTACTTTCTTAAAGCTTAATTAACTTAGCTTATAAGTTGAAAGCTTGATTACCATAGATTAGATGCTAAAACTTCAAAGTAAGGATCTACTCTTAGCACGTGTTTGGCATAGAGATAGAGCTCAACCGTATAGCCTTGCATGCTAGGAGTCAACTATTTATGGCCATGTTGATGGGTAAATCTTACTGAGCTTTAGTTACTCAGACTTTATCTTGATGTTGTTTTGCAGGTGTGTTCTCTCTCTCCCTCCCGACATGAGCCATTTCTGAGTTCGACATCTCTAGTGCAAGGTGTCGTTCTCTATTCTCAAGTGTTTTCGCTTTCGCAAATCGTTTTTTTTCTCTATCTTCCACTCAAACTCTATAATCGAATTCGAAACTTAATTTGTAATAAATTTTAACTTTCAGAGCATTTTATATCTTTAATTCTTGTATGTGATGTATTATGTGTTATTACTTTGGTAATGACACCCTATAATGATCCTAATTAGGACTAACCATTCTTACTTAAAGGCAGGATGTCACAGCTGGTATCAGAGCATTACTGGTGTAACACATCGTGTACAGACATATTTTTGAAAACCTACAGCGAGGAAATGCTTAGAGGCCCATATAAGGACTATAGTAGTCTTAACAGGTGGTAAGCTAACTAGATTTTACTTTTTGTATATGCTTTATGCAATTTACTATTCTGTAATGACGCACCTACGACCAGGTAAGAATGTAAGTTCCTTCCCATTAGGTGATGTGAATCCCGGACTTGTCCCCTCAAGACGAGGCTTGTTTAAGGACAGTCTCTATCGTGCGGTAAGGGTTGTGTGTCTGTCGTACGACTAGTCATGACCGCACACCTAGTGCGTGAAGACCTCGGGATATCTTGTGGTCTCTTCCTCAAGACGTGAATACGTTCTCGTAACGTATGCAACGTTGTTCGTATAGCATTAAACACACGGGCACCACTTGGGGATAAGTGGTGATGTATATCATATATCTATTGTGCTCTTCTATAGGTACACTAATCACATTTGCGTAAGTCATACCGCTAGAACTAACTATGGTGATGAGTGTGATTGCCACAGACTATATGTACGCCATCTATATTTGGCAAACAAATTCTTTTGGGGAGGAACATATATGACCGGCATGTTGTCATGATATTGCATATGCATGAGAATGAATGAGATGAACTTTGGAAACCATTTTATCCAATGAAAGTTAAAACCACAAGAAACTTGAAATCGATTCAAATCAAAAATCATACCTTGTAAGTTCTATCAACTTCAACCGGTCATAGCTTCTTCGTTCGAAATCAGAATCCTAAGTTTCATCACCTTGTAGAGAGTTTATGAAGCTCCCTACAACTTTTGTATTCAGAGTTTCCTCAAGATGAAATTGGAGTTGTGGTGAAATATTCGATTAGTCAACGCATCTCAATCTATTCGGAGCAGAAATTTCCAGCAGCAGCCGGCAACTTCTAGAATTCATAACTCTCAAACCGTTGACCGTATGAGGATGGGTCAATAACCGTCGCAAAGCGGAGAAAGTCCTCTATAACTTTGGTATTCGATGCCCAGCCAGGTTTCTGATGCAATCATACAAAAAATTGAATTTTCTAACTGCTACTTGTAGTTGAGTCAGGTTTGGCGTCGGTACCAGAAGGTCCGTTTTGAGGTGTTTTCGACACTTGCAATGATGATCAATAACCTTTGTTGTGTTTCTCTCTAAGTGCTGGTTGATGGAAAAGGAATTAACAACACCACCACAAGTGACAACATCGAAAGGTTGATCCTCACACAAGATGACATCGATCCGTTTGCCCCGACAAGAATTTCTATCGATCTCCAACAAACTATGTGACTAGGTAGACCATCGTTACCTACCATCGAATCTCTCTACATGGTCAAACTTTCTATCCATTCCTTGGATAAATTGCCCTCTATGCCTTGCTGACTTGTATCCTCTGCATAATTGTTATGTTATCATCCCCAAATCCTACCCGAAATTCTATCGTCTGAAAATTGGTTGGTTTACTTCTTCAAGAAAATCCTTCCTATGGTGTTCTCCGGTCGTGCATTCTTGCTCAATCCGCTAAAAGTTGACGGCATGAATCATGTGTTAAGTGAACTAGTGCTACAAAAATTTGTGTGTTGCATTGTTACATGTCGCATTGCACCAGACCATGTGCATCACGGCATCATGCAAACGCATCATGACATGAACATCAACTCACAAGTGCATTTTAACC
>VSTD030002328.1:0-11952 GCA_008808055.3 Sporobolus alterniflorus
GCAAAATTGGTCTTTTGCCTAGATGTGACACCCCTTTTCGCCATACAAGCTTGATGGTAATAATCAACAACATAAGGATCGCTGCTGTGACTTGCTGAATGCTGCATTCTTAAGATAGATTCAATCTCTTCAGATGACATGTACTTGGACCTGAACTTTAGACCTCTGCTGTCACCATTCTGGCTACCAGTATCAGATTGCTGCTTAGAGAAACGGATGTTGTGTTTTCCCCTCCCTGACCTTGATCTCTTGTCTCTTGATGAAGGAACGCTGCCAATAGAATCAAACCTGCCTGATATCTCTGGGGAGTGATGGGGATAGAACAGATGCGGAGGCAAATTTAGGTAACTCTGATGGGATGATTGGACCTGTGCCATTCTCTGCTGCTGCTGCTGAGAAAATAGCAATGATGACATTGGACTATTAGGAAGTGATAATTGTTTATGTAGTAAGTTGGGCAGTAGATTAAGATGGTCTCCAGCGAAAAGGTTAGCTTGGTTTGACCAATCATTTTGCATTTGATTGTTTACAGGCAGGTTAAGGGCTCCATAAGGCATGCTCCCTCCATATGGTAGTCCATGAGATGATCCAGTCATATGATATGGAGAACCAGAAAGTGACGTGCTTGGAGAACCCATTTGGAGACCAGCACCCATTGATGGAATGCTCCCATGACGTGTAAGGCCTTGAGCAGGATAAGGTGATCTGCTGCCAGCTGGTGGGGGAAAGGAGGTAAATGAAGAGGTTTTAGGTAAAACAATAGGTTCACTTGAGCGGTGTTGAAGTGGCTGCTGGGGGTAGGAAGATGTTCGACTTAACGGTTTGGAGTCCCCTTGCTGAATTGAAGAATGTGATGACCAACATCTTTTACTTTCCTGGAATTCCTCATTTTCTAATTTGTCCTGATCCAGAAAGTTTGGAAACTCAACATCCTCGGTCCAGTCAACAGTTAAAGAACCTGAAAAAGGTTATTTGCATGGTTCAGTGGTGAATTAGAACTAGGCAAACAATCAACTGAAAAATATATGACGGCCCAAACAGAAGAATTTGGCATATCATTCAATAAGAATGTTGAAGATTATATGCACGATAAAGGTACTTTCAAATTCACTACTACAGGTGAAAGGTCAGTGTCAGACTGTAATGTTCAATTCAATATATTGAAAGATTATATATGATGCACAAAAGATAGAACATATGTTTAATATTGAAGTGATGATTCTCAAACCACTTTGAATATCAGGTTCTATAGCACGAGCATGCTGTAACGGAAGAAAATTCACTCACTTCCTCTTGAAATGGACCGCCTGTCCCCAATAACACCAGGATTCCTAGTTCCACTAATGCTTCGGTTCAACTGACAATAAAAATGTAAAGTATAAGTGAAGTAGCAGAAAGAAGGCATAAAAATAAATGGCAATACCAGCCATCATTAATACATCAATCCATGTGAATGCAATACAGATACAAGAATATAGAGAAACAGAAAACCCTAGTTGATCATTACAAACCAGGAAAAAATAAGCGCTAGGCACTAAGCGTTGAGCTTCCGCCTAGAGCTTAGGTGTGCTAAGCGTTCCTAGGTGCACCTAGCCATTTTTGCATATTTACAAAATTATCCATTATTGAATAACTACAATTGAAAAGGAAAAAGAACAAAAACAAGAGGGTCAGCTAGTTTGTAGCCATCCAGCCCATCTAATCCTCAGCTTTCCTGGCCCATCCGGCCCAACTCCTTTTCAACTGCCCTAATCCACCAGCAGCCAGCAAGCCTCCACGGGATCCCCTAGCAACAGTCGTTTGGCGCCACTCGTCTCTTTCCTTCCTCTTCTCAATGCAGATCAGAATCGTAACAAGCTCAAGGACCGGTAGTACGAGGAGGGCGAGGTCAAGGACCAGCGAGAGAAAACGAGCTTGAAGATCAGCAGCAGGTCAGGGATCCGATGGCGCTCCTCCTCGCCCGCTTCTGCTCCGCTTTTTTACACCTCAGCTGTCGCTAACCTCTGTCTAAGCGCTCCCACCACTCAATTGCCACTTATACCCTTAGGCAGAGCGTTCTCCTTCCGCTCGGTGCTTTAGCGCGCGTGGAAGCGAGCACTTAATAATGCATTTTTCATGGATTCCAAAACATGTTCAATCCCCCAGCATCTAGGACCAACCCAGCCTTAGGTATGGACAAAGCCTTGCGAAATTGAGACGACTCAAGTTGGTTCATGGAGCATCTATATGCCTATTGCCTAGACTACCCAAATTTGGGTCCTCTTCAACAAAAATTTGGATGCTTGTTTCTTATTAAATTTTATGCCATCAAATTCCTCCTAGGCCTGTCTAGACTTATAAGCCTGTGAAATGATAGTACGGTGACATCACAGAGCACACACTGCAATTAATACTATTCAGCATACATGAAAAAGTCCAATACCAACAAAAGTAGTTTCAAGTATGGTGTTGAGAATTGAAGTCAATAAAAAATATTTGCACCTGTTCTATACAGATCATTGAGTTACTAGAACAAGATGTTGAATAATGAAATGAATAGGGATGGCTACTACAATAACTATGGCAAAGCATGATGGGTCCTGAGAAAACTGCTAAGAAAAGGAATAACTGCTGCAGCACATACTCAGCAAAGCAAACACACAAAGGCCTCTATCTCAGATGAATTGGTAATCCGTACTCTACACAAAACACAGTGAAATTTTCAAACAGAAGTGTCAAAATGAAATACTGGAGCTGGAAAGTCACATACCTTAGCAAAGGTGCTTGCAAGATCATCAATGTCAGATAAGTTACTTATATTGTCAATCTGTGAAACACAACAGGATTAGAATACACCATGACCACACAAAAATTCAGAGTTTGGAATGAAAAGAAGATAACAAAGTGCTACGAAAGTAGAACTTGTTTCCCAGTAAAACATCAGCTTCAAAAGCTAACAGAAATGTCAGCGGCAAGTTTTCCTTTCAGAAATAATACTACATTTAGAATTTGAGCATCATAGTAATGCAACGAAACAGTAAGATAAGCTAGGCCGCCCGCAAAAGGTGCTATGTTTTCTGTCATTAGCTAAGAACATAGAAATCCATATTGTTCCTCAAGTAATTAACAGCGACAAAGGGAGTAAAGTCAATTGTTTAACAAGGTTTTACAGTTAGTATTGCAATTAACTATTGATCCCAAAATGCTGAAGCAAATCAGTTTGCATCCTAAAAAATGCTATGGGATGAAGAAAGACTCAGAGAAGTATACAGGCTTGCAATTTAACACCATTGGTTTCAGTGTGCGTAGTTACTTTATCCAGATGAACTGTTCAGAATCAGTATCCTATCCTTAATCCAGCTAAACATTTACGTGCAAGAGAATTCTCTATCCCAGTCTGCTGATCTTTATACTAACCAATGAAACTCTTGGGCAACCAAAAGAACTCCCAACCATCCATTATCAGCTAGGGCCATGCAAAATTGGCATGCTACCAAGACACATAAAGAAAGAATTTTGCTACGGTGTGTACAATTAATGTGAGTCATTCATTTGTCTAGATCTAATGGTTAAAAACAGGAAAGTATCTATTGAGAGGTAGTGGTGTACCAGTACCAAATTAGTGTTGGCCAGGTATCAAAATTATTAATTTATTAATGCCATAATAAAAATTAACAGCTGAGATTAAAGGAAACTTAGGTGCCTCCAGTTTCCTCTCATGTAAACAAAAACACCATAGCAGAACTGAGAAAGAAAACCAAGCGAGAACGAGAGGCAGATAATTTATAGCATAATATGGCGGCTATGTGACTGAGATGGTTCCAGAATCCGCACCTCTTCTCCAACAGAGGAGAGCCGGTACAGCCCCTCTTCGGGGCCACTGAATCCACCACCATTGCCATCACAACCGCCGTCCTCCAAGCACCCGAGGTTGAGCCCCTCCAGTGAATCCTTCCCGAAGAAGGCGTACTGCCCAGCATCAAAGTTTTCTGCAGCAAAACAACAAGCCAGATCAACCTAGAATCGTCAAGGGACAGGTTTCTAATCCAAGATACGGGCAGTAACCATGAGCAAACACAACATGGCAATAACAGCACAGTGAATAATTCCAGCAAACAAGCTTCAAGAGAAACTCCTCAAACCAATGCAGCCGAACTAAGAATTCTTCATCCATCACTGAAAAGTACCACCGGTAAAACAACTACGAAGGCGGCAACCAGAACACCCACCAAATCGGCTCAAACAGCTCCAGCGACCAGACTGGTGACCAGATCAAACACCTAGAAAGCCCACCTAGCGCGCGGCGAATTCAGGGCCTCACCTGCGGTGGAGGACGAGGACGGGCCGGCGCCGTGGCCGCGACCAGTGCCGTCCGCCTCGACGCCCAGCATCTCTGCAGAACCCTAGAAGCAGCTGTAGTAGCAGCGCCGGCAGAAGGCAGCTGGTCGCATCTAGAGGTAGCCCTCCGCGCGATTTTCTCCCGGCTTCGGATCTGAGAGCTGTGAGAGGGGAAGAGGAGAGGGATAGCTCGGCTCTGCCCTCGGCTGCTGCTTACCCCCCTCTCTCTCTCGTGCTTTAAATAAAAATACTCCCGAAATTTATGACTTTCAAAGAAGAAAATATGTAAACTCAAATAAAAACAAATTTGACTAATTTCTTGAGGTAGAAGAAACTAGACTGGAGAAGATAGGGTTGGGGTAGTTGAGAGATGTGCTAATAAAGA
The DNA here is from genome assembly GCA_008808055.3 of Sporobolus alterniflorus. Taxonomy (NCBI): domain Eukaryota; kingdom Viridiplantae; phylum Streptophyta; class Magnoliopsida; order Poales; family Poaceae; genus Sporobolus; species Sporobolus alterniflorus. Next base: position 4,703 of record VSTD030002328.1, read on the forward strand.
AGCGGGAGGGAGGGATAAGAGAGAGCAGCTTCTATGCTACTCCGTCTCATTCTCACATATCTATACCACTTTTCTTATTTTGCGCCTGCGTACATGTGCTTTTCTCTTTTACTGGTGCTTTCCATTTAGACAATAGGTTCGGTTCTCTCTGATTTTATTATTATGGCGTGGTTGCGTGTGCCCCCGATGATTTCTCTCTCCTCTATGATTGTTGTCTCACCGATGGTGGTATTCAACGTGTATTTGTCTCTCGGTTAACGATTGATTAGTGCTGAACCGGAGCCATTTTTTTATGAACAGGGGCCACGTTGATGGGCTGTGACGGTAGTAGGCCTTGACGCTCTGTAGTAGGTGGTCTCTGGACGAGCGCGGATTCTCTTTTGATCTTGTCATTATTATTTTTATTACTGAATAACAGAGTAAATTGGAATATAAAACTTCAAGGTAAAAAAAAAGGTAATGCGAACTTGGTTTCAGGGGAAAAATAGGAGGATAAAGAGTGATACTACCTCCATTCTTGTTCCTTTACGTCAGGACTTCCTAGTTTAGTGGGCAGCGTGGTACTAATCGCAATGGCAAAAGGTTTTAACTGTATATATGTATACTCCGATCGTTCTATGTAATTATATTTTTTATACACTCATATACACGTACTATCACTGTCAAAAAAAATATACACGTACTATATGATTAGAAATTATAATGTCATGTATTTGACATATTTAGGTGTACCAATGCATGGTGAATGTATCATCTCGTTATAAATTGGGTTTGACGAACATCGAGGACGACGAAGAATATGCTGTTCTGTCACTTGATTAAAAAAAATCTTGTTTGATAGGTGCAGGTCCAATAATATGCTGAATGTAGCATCTCGCCTTACATGAATGGCTTGCTTAGGCCCATGGGCATCATCACTCAATTGTCGCACATATATGCCGTGCTTTATGAATTCAGATCGAGTGGAACATTCGCTGTTGCACGAAAGACACGTACACAAACATCATCCAGGGCAGCACCAGCATGGCGCGAGTGGCTGCTGTTGCTTCTTCACATGCATGTTTCATCGGAAGCAGTTGCAACTTGCAACCAAAACTGCCGCTAGATCGAGGTCGCATGTGTTTGACTCCGTGTGACCACACACGGTCACTTGAGAAATATTCCAAATCAAGATTCGACTTCCAGTTCATGACTGTGACCGTTTCGCTTCATTTGTTTCTCTACAATTTCTTGGGACGACCGCCACAGGACGGGATGCAAAAGTGCAGCGGAATGATGGTGCAGCAAGGGTCCCTTCCCTTCTCCTTTAATTTTGCTTCTTTACAGTTTCTTGGGACCGGCACAGGACGGGAGAGAATTATTGGTGAGCGGAATCTTCGTTGTCACGGAAACGGTTGGGACGAATATGTTCCGAGGAACCTGGTCTAATCATCAAAAAAGCTCCAAACGCTACACACACCCAGCTCCTAGTTCGAGCACACAAACCAGAATCGTGGAATAGTGACTGAAATAAAATTTGGTATCCATATTGTATTGTACAGTTACATACATACAACTTTTGCATCAAGCACGTACTGAATATTCTGCAGAGGCAAGTAATAGGCAAACCCGTTTACGCACACTCTGTGGAAGTCTGAGTGGACTTGTGGACCCACGACGCCTAAACAACTGTTAATGCCAAACCAACTTTGACAAACAAGCACACAGCAACAGACAATATTTGCAAGGCCCTCGATTTCCTCACGGACCGAACGGATAGATAGACCCAGGCACCAAACGCGACGGCATCCATGCACAGTCAAAAGCGAGCTGCGAGCGCCACGTACAAGGCTCCGTCCGGTGTTGCTGTGCCCATCTCCCCGCGTGCATGCTTATCCGCACGGCGCTGCTGATGACGGTCGGCGTCAGGTAGCCGAGCGGATGGTTGCGTTACCTTCTCGTTTTGGGCAAGCCGCCCCCCCCCCCTGCCCTGTCCGCCTCTGCCGCCGCGCCACCGCCTACCCGGCCGGCCATCACCTCTGCGAGAGTAGTAGAGTGGCTTAGCTACGCCCCGCGCGTGTCGTTTTCAGCTGCGTGTCTTGTTTCGCCGGCTACGCGACATGGTCCGGTGCGCGCTAGCGGCGAGTGCATGGGGTTGGGTGTTTGTTGGTTCCGAGCGAGGGACATGGTAAGGTAGGCCGCCGGGCGGAGTAGGTGAGCTGGTGTCACCTGAGGTTCACTTGCTCGGAAATTGACACAAGTTTCTCTCTCTCTCTCTCTCTCTCTCTGTTGGGTCTTTTACCTTTTCTTTCCCGCGCGATTCTGTTATTCTGGAACTGTGGAAAGAACGCGTTACTGCTCCGTAGTGTACTTTCGGCGCTAAATGCTCATTTTACTACGCTCGCTAACCAAAAACCGCCTGGATCTCCCGCCATCGCGTGCGTACACGGCAGCGCTGTCCGGCCAATTGCCGCCCCGGAGCTTAGACTAATCCACCGCCCGGGTCGTTGCGTGGCACATAAGCAAAACGCAGCGCAAAAAAGGTGACCGTCCCGTGTACGTCGCCTAGTCGCGAGTAGCATCTAGCTACCTCTTCGGGGGTAAAAAAAAAGGCAAGACGCGAGAAGAGCAGGGTTCGGTTTGGACGGCCGGTTTAACGTAGCGGCGTGGCGTTGGCCTTGCGTCACGCATGCACCCACGACCCACCAGCTGCGCGCTGTAGTAACACGGAGTAGTCTCTTCCGCGTTCGACAGGAGATGATGCGGCGAGCACATCGCGTCCCTCCGAAGGTTGAATTGAACTCCCGGACCGTCGGGATGTGGATGTGGATGTGGATGTGGACGGCGGAATCACCGCGGCACGCGTCCGGGAGGATATACCAGCCGCGGCCGCGACGCACGTGGAGGAGGAGGGGAGCTGGCCTCCGCGCGGGGGCAGGCAGGCGGAAAGCGGCGCGACGGGGTCACGCGCGCCGCGTGGCCGGCCCCGGCTCGCGTGCGTGCGCCGCCCGCTGCCGCTCCACCGACCCGTACCGAACGCACCCGCGCCACGCCCCGTTGCAGGGCTCGCTTCGGATGGTCGGCGGCACGTGGGACGCGGCGTGTGCGGGGACTAGTAGGCGAAGCTCGCGAGCCACTCGAATTGGACTCGCTAAAAAATCGATTCGAGATCGATAGTAATCGAGTCAAAACTAGATCCTATACTGAAGCTCGCGAGCTTTCACGAGCCAAGCTCGAGCTACTCGTTACGGCTCCTGATTTTTTTATGTCCCACGCAATCCTCGCCTCGCCCCAACTATTTTCTCTCCTGCGGCCTCGAGCACCAGTACACCAGGGAACTCGTGATGTATATGCTGGTCTGTGCAGTAAATACGGGAAGGAGAGGTCCACCGCCAGCTGCCAGTGGACATGTGGGTTCTTTTCTCTATGATCAAACTTTCTGAGCTTGTTCGAGTCGAACTCCAGCCTTTACGAGCTTCAGCCGAGCTGAATCCGATGAGCTTGCCTCTGGGATCCAACATTTCTCAGGCTCGGCTCGATTTTTTTTTATCGAGAGCTTAGAGGTGACAAGCCCGCTCAAGCTTGGCTCGTTCACAACCCTAGCTCGGACTCCTCGAAGTCGTGGAACGCGTGCTAGTGGTATTTCGGATGTGTTGGCCTATTGTGTGATTGGTCGAGCACGCGTCCGGTCCTTTCGTGTGACACATGTCTCATTGTCCTTGTCGAAACGCTGACGCCCACCATCTTCTTCCTCGTGCCCAGCGCTCATTCCTCCTCCTCTGATCGGTCGCCAGCTCCACCCCTCCAGCACCGTCCATCGCTCACTGGTCACCCGTGGCCAAGGCGGCACCCCCGTCGGCCAAGATGGCACCCCCGTCACCTCGTCGCCCACTCTCAGTCCTTTGCTGCCCCGAGGAACCTTTCTATAGTCGGAGCCTCACTACTGCCCCCCACCGTAACTCAAAACCCTAACTCGGTTGTGGGGCCCCGCCCCCAGCTCCTCCGCCACCGTCGGTGCTAATTCGTCGCTCGACGCGCCGTCGTGTCGCATCGCCCCCAGCTCCACCACCGTCCTCCACCACTATCGCATCCTCTTCATTGTGAGTCTGAAACTTCGACCGTAGTCACCTCCTCCTATTCGCTGCTTTGTAAATGGGTCGGACGATAGGGTTGCGTGCTACAGTGACAGTGCGACCCATCGCGTCAAAGGGTTTCCGATTTCGCCACTTTTGCAGCCTTCATGTGACCGTTTTGAGTGGTCGCAACCATCAGGTCGATGGATGTGGCAGCCTGTTTCGCTAGGTCGGGCCGGCGTAAATGGCTTGGAACACAGGGCATGGTGTGGGAGCCTCCTATATACTGTACCAAACATGCGATTTTTTGCCTCCACATAGGCAGCGGCTCATCATGCATAGAACGCGACCCACTTAGAGCATCTCCACCAGACTAGCTATCATACTAGCTAAATTTAGTGATTTTTACTGTTCTCTAAAATGGTATACCTCCTAAAAATGTGAACTTTTCTAACATACTAGCTAAAATCTTAGACTCGCCAAATTTAAAAACAGTCACGTCAGCATTTTTTCCTGTGATTAGTTTTGATTGTGGTAATAAAGAGCATATATTTCAGGATATTCTCTCATGTAACATGAGACATGCTGTAAATTCTGTTAATGAACAATAACCTGAAAACTGTTATGCACTTGTACAAGACCTGAAGATCACTACACCTGAAAATTGTCATAGGTAATGAAAAACCAACTCAGTAAGCTCTATTGACAAAAGTGCACCTAAAAACATTGGTGCCAGTTCACCCGATCCCCTTGAAGGTTAAACATTCTGAGCAACACAGGTTACAAAACTGAACCAAAACAAGACCATTTTACCAGTCCGAGCACCACTCTGATCATAGCATATAGAATTATCCTTGCTGAATCTGTTCAGGAGCTGAATCATAACAGGAACCTGAACATGATGAGGAGCTGAACCATAACAAGAACCTGAACATTATGAGGAGTTGAACCATAACAAAAATCTGAACCATCACTCTGACCATGACAGAACATAAATGTAACTAAGCATGACTGAACCATCATCCAGGAGCATCACAAATCCTGAAGCATCACATAGTCATACTCAATATTATGAACATCACCATCACACTGACTAAACTTGATAACAAACTATTCTGAACAGCACCAACACACTTACTAAGACAATATAACTAATTTTTTTGAACCAAAACAATAAATTACGTCGGACAGATTCCATCTAGCAAATCCAAAATGTACAAATGAATTAAAGGCATGACTGATCACATGTTTGTTTAGATACACAATGTTTGACAATATCAATTTTTGTTAGCTCAATTGAACACTGAATTGGCATACAAAATTATTTGGTCAATTGATTACTGAACCATCAGATGTCTTATTATGCAAAAACCATCATACAATTCAATCTGAACCTTGAATCATCATAACAAAATTTCAACTCAATTGATTAGGGTTCATAACCCAGCAGACAGACACATGAATTTCTAGCACAAATTATCAGTGAATCCTACAAAAATTACAATTGAATCATTCACCCAGCCATTTGACCACCTTGAAGTAGAAGCCCGCCACTTGCATTTTGACAAGATTCCTCATCGCTGGTAGGGCACAAGAGAAGAAACAGAGCAAATAGAACTGACAAAACAGAGGATAAATAACCTTACCACAGAAATCTTCCTCGTCGTTCACTCGAGAAATATCTGGCAACATTCCTTCGGGCAGCCGGTCACCGAATCCAGTGGGACAAAGAACTCCGCAACCAGGAGTCGAACTAGCCACAGGCGCGGCCTTGGAGAAGGGGTTGGTGCCTGGCTTGCTTCAACAACGACCAAGTGTCGACATGGTGCACAGCTTGAGAGACCAGCGGTGTTGCGAATGCCGATTTGGCGTCGGATCTTCGATGGGGAGGATGATGCGTGGCACGAATTGGAGGGCACCTAGGTTTATGTACACAAGCATGAGGGAAAGTGGGGGGAGGGGCGCAGGAACGTGATGCGGGAAGGCGGGAATTTGATGCTTTTCACACGGGATAGAAGGATTGGCGAGCCGCGCCTGCTCGCCATGGCTACCGAGCGCGAATGTCAGGATGGAGCTGCCGCTATTTTGGCTAGCAGGGTACCGAGTCTGTTGGATGGGTCGACCACGGAGAAATCGCCAAATATAGCCAACATGCTCATTTTACTGACACTGGTGGAGATGCCCTTATGATGACCACGAGCAGGCTACGTAGCAGGCTGTTATTGGTGACCTAATCTAACCTGTTATTGGTTGTTGCCCAATACGTGAGTGTAATTTTTTATTTTGACCCTTTAGATTTTTTTTTCACAAATAGACCCTTAGCGAAACAATTTTCATATTTGGACCCAAGCTAAGGACGCCAAACTTACTGGCGCCCCAATTGGACTACAAGGCACCACCCTCATTGATGCCCTTTCTATACACGTGGATTAAACCTTGCCACGGTGAAATGTAGTGCGTCAATGAGAAGCTGGCACCGTACATGTGTACAAGGGCATCAGCAAATAGCTGGTGCCCTTCCTTCAATACCCATTCATGAGTCCTCCTTTTTCTTCCTCACTCTCTCATTCTTTCATGTTCTTCAACACAAATTGCTCTCCTCCAAGATTCCGCCCCTCCATCGATATCACCCTCCGACGCCCCTCGGTCTCATATCTCTCTGTGAATCGATTCCTCGAGGTATAATCCTCCATCCTCTACTTTTTATTTGGGAATGGACTGTAGACTTGGCTCTAGTTTTGAATGAAATCCTGTCGAAGTTATCTTTTTAAAAAAATTTGCATTTTTATTGATGATTAGGATCGTATGACACTATTAGGTAATGTACATTTATTATGACTCATTGCCTCAGAATTTATGTTGATTTTGTTGTCAATTTCATTATGAGACTTTGAAACTTGGCACTTAAGGTTTAGGATCGTATGAGACGTGTACCTTACGAATTCATGTAGATTAGAAAATTTGTATCGTATGCGACGTTGGTTTACTCTTATTACTCATGATTCCTGGTTATTTATATACTTACTTATTCTTTATCTTATTTATAGGTAGTAGAAACTACAATGATTTGATATGTTGTATTCCATGGTTGGAAGCCTGGAGTGTATGACTCATGGAGAGTTTGCAGTGAGTATGTTTTAGGTTTTAGTGGTGCTGCCTACGGGAGTTACTTCATAAGGATGGAGGTTGAGGAAGCTT
>VSTD030002329.1:0-11950 GCA_008808055.3 Sporobolus alterniflorus
GAGAATATTATGGTTTGCAATTAATATGTTAAAAATATTATAGTTTTAAAAATCTATGGTTTTATACATCTCATATCAAACTTATGATAGGTTTTCTTATAATTATTATGTTAGCACCCACCTAGTTGACGAGACATCGATCCAGTTATCAGGCAAGCTACGAGACATCAATCCAGCTATGAGGCATCCATCCAGTTATCGGACAAGCTACGACATCTATCCTTATTAGGTTCCTCTCCTCTAGCATGTCATCTAGGTCTAGAACTTCGTATGGATCCCTAAATATTATTTTTCTGTGATCTCATTTGCAGTTGTTGTGCTGAGTCCTCAAGCTCATGTATCCAGTTTGTAATACACTACTACTTGTGCTATTGAGCCATCCTTATGGAAGGGGGTACTAACATATATTACTAATTCATCAAGTGAATCAATAAGAGTGATAAAATTGTTCTCATACAACATATCTTATTTGTTGTTTAACAAGTTATTAAAGCATTTATTTTCACATTACATTGTGACCATGCATTCAACATAGTTCTCTAGTCCATTTTTTTAATCAAAGTTGTATCCTCTGCAAAATACAATTTACTCTCTTTTTACTACCGTGTCATATAAAACCATGTGTGATAGGTCATGAAATGGGTGTCATGGTTTAAAAATGTATTATGCACTCTAGAAACTAGTTAGTGTACTGATTGATAAATTGTAACACCGTGTCTTCACCGGATTTTCAAGAAGATCACACTGAGTAAAGACAATTATCAGGTACTTAACTTTCCACCAGGATTTTCATAAAATTGAACAAGATGCTTTAACTGAATTGGTAAGTTCAGAGGTGGAACAATTTCATTCTAGATTGAATTATTTTTAATGATCATACTTGATGATTTTATGATGAGACTCAGGTGACAATCCTTTTGGTGCTAGAAAACTATATTTACAAATGACTTTAGTGAGATTGATGTAGCTCGAACATACTGTACCAGAGTAAACTTAGTAAAAATTCAGATATTTTGAGAAAAATCAGTAAAAATACAAGTTTAAAGTGTTGCATCACAAGAAACTACAAATCTGTTACATCATTATATTCCAAAACTACAAATTTTAATGAATTGAATTGCAAAGCTACAAATTTTGTGAGTCATCACCAAAACGAAAGATAGATTTAAGGACTCCATTTTTCAGTTGTCAGAAACTACAGATTTAGCCTGTGTAAAACTATGTAGTTTTCTTGCTATAGTACGCATACAATTTATGGTTTTATGATACATTTTTTAAACTATAGTTTTGTGATGCCATGATACACTATATACATAACTTCTTAAATCTACAGTTTCGTGGAATTTACTCTACTTTAACAGCAGTCCACAACCTGGAAACGTTTCTGGTTCACCCAAACCGGCGACAGGTCACCCCTCAGGGACGGACGTCTTTTCTGACCAGTTCTCAGCAACATCCAAAATGGCCAGGCTTCGTGCCGGCCCGAATGCCCAGATATAATAAGACCTACCACAAATACCTCTACACGCATCTGAAGAACAACAAAAACCTTGAAGGGAAAAACACTGGTACAGTCATCCAAATCAGGGCAACAAAACAGACTGTCCCACCTTGGAATATCATAATCAATCCAACATCTTCTCCCTCTAACATTAATACAGAAGGCAAGCACATAGTTACTGCCAACAGGGTTGCATCCGTTAACAAGACAATAAATTGTTCAGGAGGCACAGATATTTTAACTACAAAACAAAGTTTTTGATATTCAAGACAGCAATCTCTCCTCAATCCTCATCCAGATGACGGAGCCCACAATGCCGGACCTTTACCTCCTCACAGGAGGTGCGCCACCCCGCCCAATTGGACCACCACCACGACCAGCAGTAGACTACAAAGTGTCAGGTAAAAGAGATTAGGAATTATCAAGTGCTGAGCTGAAGAACATAAAACTCTAAATATAAGCCACACTACACTTGAATGTACCAAATCACATGAATATACAAATACAAAGATGTTGCATAGTTCCTTTACCATCACCATGACAATTCAGTTTTCTATTCTAAAAAAAAAAGACAAATCGGTTCTCTTCTAAAGCCATGTTCAGTTATCCTTTAAATGTATGCTTGCAAGGTACACATGAATGTTGATCATGTATGCTATTATTTCATTCCTGCAAGTTCGACATCAAGCTCAACTTGCCGATTACAAATGATATTATGCTCATGTGTAAACCTTTCAATTCCATTATAAATGGCATATTAAAATTCAGCACTGGAGCTTCAACTTCAACGATCATACAAATATCCAGACAAAGAATTTCCCCCCCTTGGAAGGAGGGAGCAATTTGGCTGGGGGTTGAGTTAATCTACATTTGAAATGTCTTTCACTATGGAAAACAATAAGTTATAATCTTCCACGGGAAAACTTTTCATGCCACTAAGGGCAGACCGGTGCACGTAGCTCCCGTCTGCACAGGGTCCGGGGAAGGGTCCAACCACTTTGGGTCTTATGTACACAGCCTTTCCCTGCATTTCTGCAAGAGACTGTTTCCAGGACTTGCAGTATCATTTCCCCTTGAGGTGCCAGTTAAACAGAAGAACTAGAGGCACCAGTGATAATTTCTTTGCTCCCTTCTGTTGCTCTATAGATAGGTCTATCCAGAAGCCCAACTGCCGCATAAGCATAAGTGGTTATTAACGGGCTCTTATTGTTCTTAGCCTCAAACTACTTCAAAACAATGTGCTACAGCCCACCGAATAAAAACAAGGAAAACAATGAATATGATGCAATGTGCAGAAAAGATAAAGTGAACCCTACAATCACTGCACAAAATTAATGCCAATCTTGTAAGAGTTCTATCCATCCATAAGCAAGCTCAATCTTTGATGCATTCCACAGTGTCAGCAAAACTGCCATCCAAATTTACAACAGTAATAACCAATGAGGAAAATTACTACAAGGCTCTTTGTGACCAATAACTCTGTGCAGTTCGCCAATAACAATTGCTGGACCACCTTAGAAAAGATGCAATGCATATTCTCATTTTTCATTTTTTTTCACAGAGGACATCCTTATTACACTTTTCTTATGCATAGTAGTGACACAAGAGCTCATGCCTCATGCTATCTACCTAATCGATGATTTCTAATAAAATCAATCATAATGGAAAAAAATGCTCAAAGACAGCAAACATTACCCGAGCACAAACAAGAGCTCATGCTATCCACCTAATCGATTATTTCAAATAAAAGCAATCATAATGAAAAAAAAAATTGCTCAAAGACAGCAAACATTACCCGAGCACGCATTGCAACTGCACGACCACGGCCAACTCCAACAGCTGATCCTTTGCCCTGCATTAGAGAAAACAGAAACATATATCATCATGTCCAGCAGCAAAACACTAAATGGTACTGTTAGTCATCAAGAAACTAACCCTAATCCTTGCTTCCAAGCGCTTGAACATGGGGGCGTTCTTCAGCATATCTGGTATAATCATAAACCTACAAAAAAATGACGACGGCAGCAGAAGAAAAAAAAAGACATTAGGCCGCAGCAAATGAACAAGAAGACCGCACTGAAAATTGGGGCCCTCTCTAGTTTACCTTACTCTGCTGCCCCTGATAAAGACGTGCTCGAGCTGCGACACCTTCCCATCCTACAGATTCATTAGAAACAGCCAGTCAGCTCGCGCATCCTAAATCTGCGGGGTTCCAGCTCAGATCCGGGGCAAGGGACGGCAGAGAGAGCGTATGCGGCACGCACCTTGGCGGTGAAGGTGATGTTCTCGAGCTGGCAGTTCCAGTTGTCCTCGCACTCGACCAAGGTGCCCCGGTACACCTCGCCGGTCTTGAGCTCCGCCGTCACCACGTGCCCTGCCGCCTCGTGCAGCAGCTTCACCGGGATGCCCAGGCTGCGGCTCATCTTGCCCTCCTCTCCTCAACCCTCTCTTTCTCGCCGCTAAACCCCGACTCGCAGTCGCAAAGACGGGAGGCGGCACCGACTGGAAGCGAGCGAGGCGGCGAAAGAAAAGGGAAGGGAGAAGGAATAAGTAAAGGCTCGGATCGTAACAGGCCGTGTGGTCTCACAGAACCCGGTCCAAATGTGAGTAAGTGGGCTTAATTAAGGCCCAAATTGTCTCACAGAATCCCTTGGCGAATGGGGACGAACCTACTCGCATTCTTTTCGAAGAAAAAATATCATATCCGTATGATGATAATCGAAAAATTGAGTTAATTTAATCTTAAGATTTATAAAGTCGATTATTAAGACTATCTTATTATTAATGAGAACGATGACTTATACTATAATAATTATATCAAATGTAGAATTTAAATCTGCATCGCTCCCGCGGCTTGCTTCCTGCTTCCCCCTGATTGCGCTTGCGCTTTCGCGAGAGGAAGGTTCCAGAATCTTCTAGCCGACGATGGCGCTGCAGTGGATGATCCTGGCGTGCGTGGTGGCGGCGGAGGCCGCGCTGCTCACGCTCCCGGCGCCCCGCGCCGTGCGGAACCAGATCGTCGGGCTTGTGTCCTTGCTCCTGCAGCCCATAGCCACCGTAATCCCCTTCGCGGCCTTCCAGCTCCTAGGTGCGTGCGCGCGGCGCCGCTCGGTCTTCCTGAACCTTCCGCTGGCCCCATTTCGAAATCTGATGATGCGGGTGCAGATATCTACTGGAAGAAGGAGCACAGGCTCGTGTGCACCTCGGAGGTCTGCACCGCCGACGAGCGCGTCCGTTTCGAGAAAACCGTGAGTAATCGACGCGCCTTCCGTGTTGGGATTTGTCTGGTGCCTCTAGGGTTCCGGCTCTCGTTTCAAGGGCTGTTAAGCGTTGCGGGTTCGAGAAATGTAGCTGTTGTTTTGCGTTTCAAGTAGTCTAGTTGTTTGGTTGGACTGTGTCGATTATCTGTTGGTTTAGTGAAGTGTGGCTACGACTGCTGTAGAAAGTGACCAGATCGTTCTTAGTTATTTTAGTGGTACGCCGTCATGCTGTATCAAAAGGCTGTGCGCGAAGATTTATTTTGCTGGAGAAAGGTTAGAGAACCAGCAATTAGAAACAGGATACGTGAATAGATTTATTTTCGTCGCATCATCTGTCAGCCTTCGTGTTTAAGATTCCTTTGCAAACATAAGCTGAAACTATCGCAATCCAACATCATAAATGAGAAGGAACTTCCTCGTTCTGTCAATGAGGTCCTGGTGTTCTCTCCTGCTGCAACCATTTTGGTAGATATCATCAAAGATATATTGATTTGAATTTTTGTTGCGCAAAATCAACTGCGCTCACCACTTTTAATCAAACATCATTTTCATTACCAATTCTAGTGCCTCCACTATTTTGTTACCTTGTGGTTTGATTATAATTGCTTTGCTAAGATATGTTAGTAAGTTCAGTTATCGTCCACACTGCATAATTAGGTATGTTGCATTTAGGCTGTGATTTTTTTGCGGTGCCACATAATTTTTATGCTCATGTAAAAATCAAGGCTCAGTGTAGTGCATAAAACTCTCTTCGGGAGGAATATTAGATGGATCCTTGTCTACTAGTAGGAAGGGGGTGAAAAAGCTGAATCATGTTTGAGTATCTCTGGGCATTTCAAGAGTGTAGGTAAAGAACTAGGTACACTGGACATTCAAATTGCCTGAAGTGCAAAGTAAAAAGTGCGCCCTTAAGAAATGTGAGGCATGATTTTCTTCCAGGCTTATCTCTAACATATAGATGACAAAGTGAAACATTTAGGTTATATTTTGCATCAGCATTTGGATTCTTTCGCCATACATTCTCGCATAAGATATTCTACTTTTTTGTTTGTGAAGTAAACTTTGCTTTTTAATCAGTCCCCACCACATTGAGCTTATGACCTGGTTTTCGCATCTGCTGAAATATATTTTCCATGTTACTAATTTGTTCCCACTGTAGTTATTTTACACCTTTTAGATTTGGAATTGTTTATAAGTGAAGTGAGTAAGCTTGTGCAATTATGCCAGTTGCATTGCTGCTTTTTACACCAAAAAAACCCCCCAGGGTTGTACTATACAAATCATATAGTCTTTCTGTATTCTCGTGGTGATTTTTAATGCACAGATTTTCAAAGCCCAGAGGAATGTTATACTTTGTGTTTCGGCATGCCTCCTTTATTGGTAAGCTTATCTGCACAAATTTGATTTACGGACTTCTGCATGAATGTTGAGCTGTTGAGCTCTTTTGTTTTTTTGGAACAGGTGCATTTACCAAATTGTCAAGTACAACAAGGATATCAAGGCATTGGAAGAGGCTGAAAGGCGCCTCAAGGAAGAGTAGAAATGCTCGGTTTAAACTGTGAGTGATTTCAGTGTGTTTCAACGTGTTTTAGATTTGCCAGTATAACTGAGTAGTGCATTAGTAAGGACATGTGAGTTGTGATTATCTCGGTGTTTTTGTAAGGAAAGATTCACTTGGTGCACTTGATTATTTCGATGCCAGTATAACATGAAAGATTCACCGACACTGGGATCTGCGTTGATTTGCCTTGAGAAGTACTGGTTTTGATGAATAACAATAATTTGGTCTATTGATTTTAAGAAGGCATCTATGTCACTTCTATTCCTTTGTTGTTGTTGAGCTTCAGTGCCGTGGATGTGGCGCAGGGTCAGGTATAAGGGCATGTGAGGGTTCCTCTGCCTGCACTGCGGGCATTTTCCGCCATTTAGCAGAGGCTGGGCAAGTGTAAAACGTCCGAGATGACCTCGGAACTGTTCTTGGTGAGAAAACGCGTAGAGCTCGCACTGTCAGTGCTGGGCTGGACGCCGGAGTGGTAGGAGGAACGCCCGTGTGTTCGCCGGCATTTGAACAGTTCGCCGGGGTGGTAGAATTCAGATTAATTTATTTTGCGTGGTCGGTCTTGGCAAAAGAACTGAACGGCGTTTGGTCAGAACCTACTTCCCATACTGTTCCCACGACGGTTCAAGCAAACAACACATATACTGCTACTGTATTTATCTGTGAAACCGCAAGAGACCAGTGGAGCGAGGTTGAAAGTTAGGTAAATTCACCTGCGTTCCATTTGGTTTCCACGCAGCAAACGGCTGAATGGGAACGTTTCCACCAATTCAAAGGGACTAACCTATACCAATAGCAGCAGGCAATGCTCTGTAGAGCAAATACAAAAAATAACTTGATCGGAGAGGGTAAAGTCATCCTCGTCGATATCATTATAAGAAATTATGAAATCATAGTTTTCGGGTGAGAAAAATCTCAAACTCTGCCCTCCCATCACTAACGGGTCATCACTAACGTACCGTCACAACTGACATCAACTATCTACTCTGTAACGACCTCAGACCGAAGAGTGACGCATAGAAGTCTATGATCCGAGAGCAAACGAGGCATAGTGAAACTTTTTTTTAACCTAAGTCTAAAAATTTGAAACCTTAGGAGTGGGGCGGAAAGCTCTTTACCATTATGGTAAAGCAAATACAGAAGATCCTTTTTCTAGCATTATTAGTAGCCGCGCTGCTAACTTTGGACCAAGTGCCGGGTTGCTTTCGGGCAATCCACGTGGGCAGGAAAAGACAGCTGCCTTTCTGCCAGTTCTAGTACTGTAGAACCTGTGATTTGACCTACTACTAGTATGAGTTTCTAGACCAGCTCACTTGTTTGAGCTATCCTTACATGGTGACTAGACATCTGCTGAGCGATGAACTGCTACAAGTTTGGAACAGTTCAGTGAGAGATGAGAGGCCACTCCTTAATCTGCAACCCCAGCTGAGACACGCTCCTTGTTTATACAGTAATTCTCAGAGAGATCGCGCCGTGCATGTCTCGCAGTTGAATGGTGTGGCCATGGTGCCAAGTTTTTCAGAGTGAATAGCGTCAGGAATATGAAATGTCGCTTGTACCAGATTCGACTGAGTATGACTAATTTGATTTAAGACAAGGGGAAACAACACTGTCTTACACGGTGCACATAAGTACTGAAAACGGGGTGCCATTGCTGACAGGTAACAGCAAAGTTTACTTGGATGACTGGGCTTTGAATTATTCCAGCTGCCATCGATTTCCGCTTTTCCTTAAGGATTGGGTCGTTTTGATTGTCACAGCCAGGTTCTAGTACAATTGATGGTGAGTCTGGGTGGGCCCTGAAGCACATACTCTGAATTCTGAAGTTTCAGTTTGTACCATGAAAAACTGAATATCATATTTTTAGAAATACTATATAAACGTAGATATTTATACATATATGAGCACTTGACTCTATGAACATATACACACATCTTATCTTTATGAGCACCTCTAAAAAATAAATCAGTTTGCTCTTGAGATTCACGAAGTCAATCATCGATAATCTGCTCGCACCTAACTAAAGCCGTTAAGAAACTCGTTCAAACACACGTTCAACGTCAACGTTCCAATTTTTTTTAGAAATAGGGCATTTGTCCCTGCTTTTTTGGAGGCAACGTGCGGAACACAAGGTTCAAACCACCGCCGGCTGCCTCCGTTGCCGGCTTACCACTGCCACTGCCCACTCCGCTGTCAAACGTTCCAATTCAAACCCTTCCCTCTCTATTTGAAGCCTTGGCAGTCTTCATTGAACTCTTCGCACCTCACTCCCCACCAAAGACGAACGATCCAACACGCCTCACCGTCTCCAAGAACTCACTAATTCATTGTCGTCGTCCATCTCTCTCTCAGTCAGCTTAGTCGACTGACGATGGCACTGCTGGCGCGGAGGGCATGGCGGTCGGCGACGAAGAAGAAGGCGCCGCCGCTGGCCGTGGAGGAGCTGGCGACGCCGGCGCACTTCCAGTGCCCCATCTCGCTGGACCTGATGCGGGACCCCGTCACGGCGCCGACGGGCATCACGTACGACCGGGAGAGCATCGAGGCGTGGCTGGACACGGGGCGCGCCACCTGCCCCGTCACCCACGCCCCGCTCCGGCACGACGACCTCGTCCCCAACCACGCCACCCGCCGCCTCATCCAGGCCTGGTGCGTCGCCAACCGCTCCCGCGGCGTCGAGCGCATCCCCACGCCCAAGACCCCCGTCACGCCCGTCCAGGCCGCCGAGCTCCTCTTCGACCTCGCCGACTCCGCGCGCTGCGCCGAGGCGGTGGCCAGGGTCAGGGCGCTCGCCAGGGACAGCGAGCGCAACAGGCGCTGCCTCGCGTCCGTCGGCACGGGACGCGCGCTCGCCGCGGCGTTCGGGTCGCTCGCCGACGCGCACGGCGGCGGCGGCGTCCTCGAGGACGTGCTGGCCGCACTGGCCTGCGTGATGCCGCTGGACGAGGAGGCCGCCAGGACGCTGGGCTCGCCGGCCTCGCTGGGGCAACTGGTCGCCGTTGCCGAGCACGGCAGCCTGGCGGGGAGGATGAACGCCGTGCTGGCGATCAAGGAGATCGTCTCGCGCCGCGACGGGGATGTGAGCGGGAAGGTGGACGAGGTCGTGAACGCGCTGGTCAAGGCCATCAAGGCCCCTATCTGCCCGCAGGCCACCAAAGCCGCCATGGTCGCGACCTACCACCTGGTGCGCGCGCGATCCGACCAGCGCGTCGCCGCCGCCGGGCTCGTCCCGGTCCTCGTGGAGGCCCTCGTCGAAGCCGACAGGAGCGTGTCCGAGAAGGCGCTGGCGGTGGTCGACGCGGTGCTCGCGTCCGAGGAGGGCCGCGCGAGTGCGCGGGCGCACGCGCTCGCCGTGCCCGTGCTCGTCAAGAAGATGTTCCGCGTGTCCGACCTGGCCACCGAGCTGGTCGTGTCGGCGCTGTGGCGCCTCGGCAGCGGCGAGGGGGAGGACGAAGCTGCTGTGATGCAGTGCCTGGTCGAGGCGCTGCGCGTCGGCGCGTTCCAGAAGCTGCTGCTGCTCCTGCAGGTTGGCTGCAGGGACGCAACCAAGGAGAAGGCTACCCAGCTGCTCAAGACGCTCAACAAGTACAAAGGCGTAGGCGAATGCGTCGATGCTGTGGACTTTAGAGGGATCAACAGGCTGTCTTCTTATATCAAATGGAAATGATGTAGATAAATAAAGGTGTAACCTGTAAGCAGATAGATAGGATAGATGCAGTTTTTTTTGGGCCATGCTATCTCGACGTCTTATTAGTCTATGAATAAAATGAAGCATATAAGTAAACTACATCTATTCTTTTTTATTTGTTAAAAAATAAACTAGTCAATAACAAATAAAAAAACGGAAGAGTACAGCCCATGACGATAAGAACAGGGACGCCGAGCTCAAAAAATCACGTACAGTATGTGGAAAGAAAAATATTTTTTTTACCAGGATCCTTATTTTGGACTGGGCCAGTTTGGTAAGTTAGTGGCACAAAAGCCCACAGAGCCTGGCCCATCATCATCCCGCAACCGAAAGAAGACGACGAGAAAAAAAAAAGGGAAAAGAAAAAGGAAAGGAGGTCGAAGCCACCTCACATCTCATCGACTCCTCTCCTTATCCCTTCCCTCCCCATAAACCCCGCGACGCCGTCCTTGTCCCGCCGCCGCCGCCCACCTCGCCACGAGACCCCGCCCTTCCCCTTCTAGGGTTCAACCGCCTCGCCGGCCTCCGCGTCTCCCGGTAAGCGCCTCCGTCCTCCTCCGCCGCCGCCGAATTGGGCTGCTGATCCTGATTTCGTTGTGTGTGCCACCGTGTCTCAGGGGAGCGAAGATGGCGACGCCTATACCGCGCGAGTGGGTCGGACTGCAGCAGTTCCCGGCGGCCACCCAGACCAAGCTGCACGACCTCCTCGGCAAGCTCAAGGAGGAGGTACCGCACTACACCTCCTGTCTTCACAATGCAACCTGTTACCGCCCCCCGGTTTAGAATAGATGCAATGCGTGTGCTTTCATGATAATGTTTGATTTTACTTCCTTTGTATGCACGGAATTGGTTACGCCCATCACATGAGAATTCTACCGATATAGAGTCATGTTCCTGTCTGTTTTTTGTTTACCCTTCCTGCTTTTTTTGAATCGTCTTATCCTTGATGTTTGTTATGTTCAGAACGTGAGCACATTGACCCTTCTGGTAATGGGGAAGGGCGGAGTTGGCAAGTCGTCCACTGTCAACACCATCGTCGGTGAGAGGGTGGCCAATGTCAGCGCTTTCCAGGTTTCCCTTCTTCCTACTCCATTATCTATTCCGGGCACTTGCTGGAGTAGCTTGTATATGATTATCTTGTTGGATGCCTCTCTGTGTAGTCTGAGGGTCTGAGGCCCACGATGTGCAGCCGCACAAGGGCAGGGTTCACTTTGAACATTATCGACACTCCTGGGCTCATTGAGGGTGGCTACATCAATGAGCAAGCTGTCGAGATCATAAAGAGGTATTAGCATTTCATCTTGTCCAGCTATATCTTGGCTTCTCTTTTAAGTGGTGCAACTTGATGTTCATTTTGTATTTTTGTACCATGTGAAATTGGCAATTTGGCCCCAAAAACAGAGCCGAATTTCGGGCTCAGTTCATTAGTCACTATTTCTTAGTATCTGGGTGCTTTCAGCTGGATACTTTTAATCAGTTGAATGTAGGTGCCTCATTTGAAAGTGTTTAAACATGAAATACTGCCTGTTAGATCCTTGAATACTTTGCTATAACATGTTCCAGAGTCTTCGCTCAAGACATGTGCATATCCTTCCCATTACTCACTACAATGATACCTGTACCTTGTAGTCCATGATCGATGTGGCTGTTTCTATTGAATCACTCGACAAGCAGGATTTCCTATGCAAACCTGATAGTCTTGGATAAACTTTTTCTTTAACTAGTTATATATTTAGTGACAAGTTGTAATAAGTCACAAAGCATCTGAGGTGTGGAGTCAGCTTAGGTCATTGCCTTCACATTGTAAACAATAAAATGTTTCTGTACTTATCAGTTCCAGATGTGTTCAGGCCCAATGGTAGTTCATTAAATTGACCTTGCGAAATGTTTGGGGTTTCCTGAATTTACCCCGCAAATGCCATTGAGTGGTGTAGTTAATCCTG
>VSTD030002330.1:0-11948 GCA_008808055.3 Sporobolus alterniflorus
TGTAAAAACTTTTGAAAACTTGATTAATAAAATAATAAATTTGGAGCACATACCTATGGAGCCCCTTGCTTTTTGTACATGGTGAAGCACGTGCTGAAAGTAATAGAAGATGTGTGGAGCGTCGATCGGGAGCCCCCTTACTTTTTGTACGCGGTGCTACGCGTGTAAAAAACATAAGTTTTTGCTAAGTAGGGGACCATCGATCGGGAACCCCTTGCTTTTTGTATGCGGTGCTACGCATGTAAAAAGCTTAAATTTTTGCTGAGTAAGGGACCACAGATCGGGAGCCCCTTGCTTTTTGTATGCGGTGCTACGCACGTAAAAAGACTAAGTTTTTGCTGAGTAAGGAACTGCCGATCGGGAGCCCCTTGCTTTTTATATGCGGTGCTACCCATGTAAAAAGGCTAAGTTTTTGCTGAGTAAGAGATCACCGACCGGGAGCTCTTAGCTTTTTGTATGCGGTGCTACGCATGTAAAAAGACTAAGTTTTTCATGTAAGCTTAATATGACTCACTGGTCGATATAAACCATATGCGTTCGGTAGCGTACACCATTTAGGCGCCGATCGGGAAGACTGACCGATGCTTAGCTGGGGTGGAGCATCTGACTAGACCAAGAACGCGTCGTCTCTCGCTGGAGACTTATCGTTTTTGTTGTTTAGACATTCCCAACTCAGAGAGAGATCGGCTAAGTGTTTAATGATCTAAAAAGATCGCTGAAGTCAAATGAACCCATCTCATCATAGTTGGCTGCTAGGGCAGAGCCATCCGGTGATTGGACTCGTCTTGATAGCTATCGGGGTAGAGATAGAGTATAGATCTGTTACTAGATCACTTTCTAGATGGGGTCCTAAAGGAGAGCCTAATGCCCCGATCGCCGCTGAGAGCGAGATGACGAATTTGTTGAGGCTATTGAAGCTGATCTGACAACTGGACCTATCCATGTTAGCTATCGAGGTAGAGCCAGAGTATAGATCTGTAACTAGATCACTTTCTGGATGGGGTCCTAAAGGAGAGCTCATTGCCCCGATCGCCGCTGAGAGCCAGGTCACGGATTTTTTGAGGCTGTTGAAGTTGATCTGACGATCGAACTCATCCATAATAGCTATCGCCGCTGGGAGCGAGGTCGCAAATTTCTTGAGGCTGTTGAAGTTGATCTGACGATCGAACTCATCCATAATAGCTATCACCGCTGGAAGCGAGATCGCAGATTTCTGCTACGGATGAAGATATCATGCTGCCTCGTTCGGGCTAGCCGTGCCCTGTTGATTGGACTTGAATAAGTTTCTTCTGAGGTGGTGACACATTGCTTGTTGATCACTCAACGCACACTGGTTCTGCATCGTGAGCCTCAATTTGTCCCGCTGGTTCGCCCCTGCGGTCGGACTGTACTGAAATCTCAGCTGAAGTGGAGTATGGCTTGATGAAGAGGAGCCGGATTTTATCGTCGTAGATCTGTTGATCATTGAATACTTGCTGGAGGAATTGATCACTTCTCGATTGCTTATTCTTCAAGCTTCATTGTTCGGATCTCAGTGAGGGCTAACCCGGATGATTAGGTAGTCATCGATGAAGTCCCGATTGGTGGTCATGTCGGACCATCGATCAGATCTGTCGTAGCTAGTTGTCTGACCGCCACTTGAGACGTGGTCGTTGAGTTCTTGAGGCTCCGAGGGAACACGAAACCGATCGTTGTTGTGCATCGCGCTTCTTGTTCGTGAGCCGGGTGTTCAAGATCGTCATCGTGCATCACTCTTCTTATTGTTGAGCCGGGTGATCAAGATCGTCGTCGTGCACCACTCTTCTTATTGTTGAGCCGGGTGATCAAGATCGCCGTCGTGCGCTGCTGTGAATGACGATGTTCTGAACATGAATTGCATGCCTGTCAGAAATTTCTCGTCGTAGATCCACGATGTCATGAGTTCACAAGGATGAATCTTAGCGTTTCCCTCCTTTCTGGCACACCTCTGTCGATGTTTGGTCGTCAGATATTTGAAGTAGGATTGGAGAGAACGCAAGTCAGCGAGATCAATCTTATGTGAACATAAGACACGAGGTTTTAGACTGGTTCAGGTCCTCGCGTGGAGTAATAGTTTTACATCCAGTATTGATGTATTAAGATTGGTTCTTCTCTTTTTCTTTCAGTCTCTTTCGGGGTTTTTTCAGGATGTTTTCTGCCTCTTTTTTGATTTGTCCTCGATGTGGATCTATCCTCTCTATTTATAGTCGAAGAATCGCCTCATAGAGTTTAGCTAAATCTCGAATGTAACTCTAAAAGATAGAAACTCATACTCCTAATCCTAATAGGAGTTATCTTAGAGTTACGACATGACTCTTGATATGTTACTTATTGGATCCAATCTATTTATGTGCTGATCTGCCTATCTGATCTTTAATATTCAGTATCCATAGTTCAGATGAAAATTGAAGTGTCATCAATAATAATTTAAAAATGGAGAGAGATTACTTTCATCCATTTCATGATCATAGAACTGCTGGATGTTGGAAATTATGATCTGTTGATGAAAATTGTATTTTTGTAGCAAAAAAAAAAGTTTCGTCACCCGTTTCAAGAAGTCGAGCTTTTGCTCCATCTGAGTGATCTCGGTCTTCTCCTCTCAAGCTTGGACGAAACAGTCCCCAAGTGATCAATCACAGCTACAACCGCATCGCAGATGTAACTCTTTGTACTCTCCAGGATCCTTCACAATCACAGTCACACGCACGAAAAATAAGCACGCGCTTACAGTCCCATGCAAAACAGAGACGTGTTATCTGAAACAGAGTAACAGAGTGAGACGTCGCTTAGCTCGGCGCAGCACTTACAGCTTCTTCTTCTCGGTGTCGCGGAACGCCTTCTCGCAGAAGTCCGCCGCCTCGTTCAGCTGGGACCTCAGATCCTTGAGCTCCTGCAGCACAGCCAAGAACGCCGGCCCGTAAGTTTTCTACATGCACGCGCCACGCGACCCTCCACGGCTGAAGAAAACCGACGAGCGGCGCAACGTACTCTGAGCGCGCCGTCGAAGCTCTCGGAGCCGGGCACGCTGAGCCGCGACGACGAGCGGTCGAACGGCACGGTCGCGCCGCTAGTCGACGCCGCCTCCCCGTGATGCTGTTTCGTCCCCGCGTCGCCGGCCTCTGCTTCCATCTCATTTACCTCGCCTGGGCCGCGACGCCAAGAAACGGCTGAAAGACCAGGACGAGCACACCGTGGCAACCGCGGGTGGCAACGTGGTTCGACTCGCGACGATGAGCCGCACTGAAAAACTGCAGCATATACAGACGCCCGGGCCGGGTGGTGGAATGTAAGCGTCCAGGGACAAATGCGCGGGAGCAAGGGGACAATGGAATCAGACCGTCGCGTGATCTCCCCTTGGCACGGGGTGAAACTGTCAGCGACATGGCAGCTGAGTGCTTGGCGGGAACTAAGGGCATCTCAGGAGACTTTCAACGCGTCAAAAGTAGCTAAATTTGTCCACGGCACCTCTCCAACAGACTCTTCTCTCGGGTAGGTAAAATAGCGCTCGCGTCCACCCGGCTTTCTCGCTCGGAATCGATGGCGGGCGCCATCCACTCGCCATTCAGCAAATCCCGCGAGGGAGTAAGCGATTTCCCGCGTGACGCCCTGGCCGCGAGCATTCCCAGCGTGACGCATTCCCAGCGTGACGCCCTTGGCACTGGCCGCGAGCTTTACGGCCGCAATCACTTTTCTAGGCGAGTCCAAATGCAAAGATGAGGAGGCCCGGTCCTACATGATGGTGACAACTGAAAAGCAGCCCCATGGAGATGGATCGGAAGGAAAAAGCTGCCCTCGTCCATGTCTTCGCAGTTCGTTGGCCGTTTTTAATTTTTGACTGTGATAAAAATAATTCATTGGAAAAAATGATGACATTGTTGTTTTTAAATTTGGCGAGTCAATATTTTATCAGTCAGTTGAAATGGTTCACAATTTTAAAAGTTATACAATTTTAGAGAGTAAACAAAATCGCTAAATTTAGCTAGTATGATAGATAATTTGATGGAGATGCTCTAAGGAGGACTCAGCCCAGCCAAGAAGCGTGAAAGGAAGCCCAACCTAGCCGTGTCCGCCTAGAATGGGTGTGTGAGTGAGTTGTAACAAACCAACATGGTTATAAACCGGGAAATGACGCTGGAACGGGTATCAAAGAAATTGTAACAAACTTACTCTTACTGAGAAGTTACATTTCTCTGCCCCAAATTCCTCCGTTCTTCCTTGAATTCTTTCTTCTCCTTCCCAAATTCCATCCAATTCCAGTTCCTATCCTAACATTTGGTATCAGATTTGTTCGATTCCATTGAGCCATATCCTCACCACTACTCCTGCCGTCCTAGGGTTGAGGAACCTGTCGTTGATCCGACCCTGCATTTCATCCTCGACGAATTGCAGAAGATGGAGACCTGCCTTGGTGACCGGATTGAAGGTCGCTGCAGCGGGATTGAAGGTCGCGCCGTTCCTTTTGTTGCTGAGCGAGCTCCTGGGGTGGTGTTCACCACGATACATGACCCAGGCAATGGTATGTATCGCCCTCATGCTGAGCCTTCTTCTGATTCTCGTCGTGCTACACCGAGCGGATTTCATGCTGAGTGCAGTCGTGCGGGTCAGGGGAGGCTGCCTAAACTTCAGTTTCTAGTGTTCTCTGGGAGGATCCACAGCTTTGGAAGTCCCGTTGTGAGAATTATTTTGCCATGTATGGGGTGGAGGACACATTGTGGATTCAGGTGGCTAGTATGCACTTTGAGGGAGTTGCTACGCATTGGTGGCAGTCGGTTGAGCGTCGCTTGAGATCTGCTAGCTGGTCTGAATTCTGTCGCCTCTTGCATGAGCGCTTTGGTCGTGACCAACATGAAACATTGATAAGGCAGTTGTTTCATATTAGGCAAGTTGGTTCGGTTGTAGACTATGTTGATCATCTCTGCCCGGATTGATCAGTTAGCTACATATGAGACAACCGATAACTCGCTGTATTATGCAATGAGGTTCATCGATGGCTTACGGGATGATATTAAATCCATGGTCATGATTCAGAGACCTGCCACATTGGATTCAATGTGTGCCCTGGCACTGGTGCATTTGGAAGTGTTGGATTTCAGTAAGAAAGCTTTAGGCAGGCATTATGAGTCTTCATTAATGAAGGAAGACTCATAAGTCAACTTATCCTTTACCAGTGCCACCTACCATTGATAAACAGTCAGGAAATCAATTGTCAGAGGATAAACATGTAAATGAGCAGAATAGGTCCAATTCTTCTGATGACAAGTTGAATTCTCTAAAGCAATATTGTAGAGCAAGGGCCTCTGTGATAGATGTGCCGAGAAGTGGACATATGGGCACAAGTGTGCACCCACTGTGTAATTACATGTCATTTAGGAATTGTGGGACTTGTTTTCTGAAGATGAAGCTCATGATGCAGTGGAATCCAATGATGGTCAGTTCCGTGTTTGTCTGTCTAAAGCAGCAGTTTCTGGCAAGGATTCATCCATGTCTATGAGGTTGATGGGAAATGTGCAGGTCCATGAAGTGCTGATGTTAGTTGACTCAGGTAGCTCACACTCCTTTATTGATTCAAAAGTGGCACAGTTGCTTAGTGGCAGTGCTAAGTTGTCTCACCCTTTGTCTGTTAAAGTGGCTAATGGGGATGATATGTATTGTGATTCTCAATTCAGGGATATCACTCATCCTCAAATATGAAGGTGCTTCCATTGCAACATTATGATGTAATCATTGGTTATGAATGGTTGGAGATGTTCAGTCCCATGAAGGTGCATTGGGGGGCAAATGGATGGTTGTTACTTATGAAGGTCAGAATTGGTTATTCAGGGTTGTTGTGCAAGTGTTGCATATTTCTTCTAAGGACTTATCTCTGGCTACTGATGGTAAACCTGAGTTGCAGGGGGAGTTTTCTTCAGGGATTCATCAGCTATTGCAAGAGTGTGAGGATGTCTTTGTAGCTAAAGTAGAGTTTCCACCCCCTAAAGATTGCTGCCATACTATCCCACTCATTCCTAGGGCTAGACGTGTCACTATGTGACCCCACAGGTATGCACCTGCCCTCAAGGACGAAATTGAGCAGTAGGTATAGGATATGCTGCAGTCAGGATTGATTCAGCCGAGTTAAAGTCCATTTTCATCCCTAGTGTTATTGGTGAAGAAGAAAGATCACACATATAGATTTTATGTGGATTACAGGCATCTTAATGTCATAACAACTAAGGGTCAGTTTCTTGTACCTGTTAATGATGAATTTCTTGATGAGCTTAAAGGGGTTAGCTGGTTCTCTAGTTTAGACCTTTGTTCAGGATTTCATTAAATTCCCATGCACCCTGATGACTATCACAAAACTACATTTCAGACTCACCATGGTCATTTTGAGTTTAGAGTTATGTCCTTTGGCTTTACTAGAGCTCCCCACACCTTTCAAAGGGCAATGAATTCTACATTGGCTTCATTGTTGAGGAAGTGTGAACTTGTGTTCTTTGATGATATTCTAGTGTACAACAAGTCATTGGAGGATCATGTGGTTCATTTGAAGGGTGTTCTGCAATTGTTGAGATAGGAGCAGTGGAGGGTTAAAAGGTCTAAATGTTCATTTGCTTGCAGAGAAATCTCTTATTTGGGATATGTGATTAACAGTCAAGGAGTAGCAACCAATACTGATAGGATTCATGCAGTGTTGCATAGGCCTGTTCCAGCCAATGTTAAGGAACTAAGGAGCTTCTTAGGGTTAGCAGGGTATTATAGAAAATTTGTCAAGCATTTTGGAATCATAGCTAAACCCTTGACTGCCTTGCTTAACAAGAATGTCATGTTTGTATGGTCATCAGATCCGCATCAGCATACTACATTGAAACTCTCAAGACTGTTTTAGTAGAAGCACCTATCCTAGCACTGCCTGATTTCCCCAAACCATTTCTAGTGGAAATAGATGCCTATGATTTTGGAGTGGGTGCTATTCTTATGCAGGAGGGCCATCCCATTTCTTTTGTGAGAAAAGCTCTTGGACCCAGGCTGAGGGGCTTATCTACATATGAGAAAGAATATGTTGATATATTGTTGGCTATAGAACAGTGGAGGTCATATATGCAGTTTCAAGAGTTTACTATTGCTACTGATCATAAGAGTTTATCTCATATCAATAAGCAAAGACTTCATACTCAATGGCAACAAAAGGTTTTCACTAAGCTTCTTGGTCTTCATTATAAGATTGTGTATAAGAAAGGTGTGGATAATAGAGTAGCTGGTGCTTTATCTAGACTGCCTACTCATGAGTTGTCAGAAGCTACATGTAATACAGTGACAATTTGTCATCCTAAGTGGATAGAAGATGTGGAAGCCAGTTATGCATTAGACTCATATGTTCAGGATGTTATGGCTAAGTTGATGATTGATGTCAATGCACTGCCTCATTTTTCTTGGGCTCAGGGGGTGCTCAGATACAAGTCAAGAATCTAGATAGGTCAGGATTCTGAGTTGAGGACTAAGCTGTTGGAGGCTAGCCATTCCTCCGCAGTGGGCGGCCATTCTGGAATTCCTGTGACCTACAGATGTATGAAGCAAGTGTTTGCTTGGAAAAATATAAATCAAGATGTGCAATCTTTTGTTCAAGCTTGTATGACATGCCAGCAAGCTAAGCCTGACAGGACAAAAGCTCCAAGATTGTTACAGCCTCTATCTGTGCCTGAGAGAGCTTGGCAAACTATCTCTATTGATTTTGTGGAAGGTTTACCCCTGTCTGGTTCAGCAACCTGTATCTTGGTCATAGTGGATAAATTCATCAAGTGTGCTCACTTTTTCCCTCTGAAACATCCCTTTACTGCATATTCAGTGGCTAAGTTGTTCATGGAAAATGTATATAAGTTGAATGGGTTGCCAACAGCTATAGTGTCAGACAGGGATAGAGTTTTTACCAGTAATTTGTGGAAGGAATTGTTTGCTCTAGCTAATGTTCAATTAAGAATGAGCTCAAGTTACCATCCTCAGTCTAATGGCTAGTCTGAGAGGGTGAACCAATGCATGGAGACCTTCCTCAGATGTTTTGTGAATGCTAGTCCTAAACATTAGTTGTCCTGATTGCATTTGGCTAAATTTTGGTACAACTCCAGTCACCATTCATCTATTGGCTGCTCTCCATTTGAAGCTTTGTATGGGTATCCTCCTACTCACTTTGGTCTGGCACCTGCTGATTCATGTTCTGTAGAAAGTATGGATAGTTGGCTTCAACATCATAAAGTGATGACAGAATTGATAAAGCAACACCTGCACAGAGCTAATGCAAGGATGAAACATCAAGCTGATAAAGGCAGGATAGAAATGCAATTTGAGGTGGGTGATCTGGTGTTCTTGAAGCTGCAGCCTTATGTGCAGTCTTCCTTGGCGCCAAGAACAAATCAAAAGCTCTCATTCAAGTACTTTCATCCATTTCAAGTATAGCAGAGGATTGGAACTGTAGCTTATAAGCTGGCCTTGCCTTCTTCAGCATCAATCCATCCAGTTTTCCATGTGTGACAATTGAAAAAAGTGGTGGGATCTCATACTCCTGTTTCATCTGAATTGCCTGATGCAGTGTCTCAGTTTCAAGTTCCTGAAAAGATACTGCAACGTCGGATCATATCCAGGGGAGTGAAGCATGTACACCAAGCATTGGTTCAGTGGTCTTTTTCACCGGCGTCTCTAGCTACCTGGCAGGATTTGATTGCATTAAGACAACGTTTTCTGAAGGCACATGCTTGGGGACAAGCAGCCCCTGTTGAGAGGGGCAATGTCAACGACATGGCAGCTGAGTGCTTAGCGGGAACTAAGGAGGAGGACTCGTCAGTTAAAGCCCAGCCAAGAAGCACGAAAGGAAGCCCAACCCAGCTGTGTCTGGCCCAGAATGGGTGTGTGAGTGAGTTGTAACAAACCGGCGTGGTTATAAGTCGGGGAATGACGTTGGAATGGGTATCAAAGAAATTGTAATAAACCAAATTCCTTTGTTCTTCCTTGAATTCTTCCTTCTCCTTCCCAAATTCAACCAATTCCAGTTCCTATCCTAACAGAAACGCGGACGGAGACGAGTGAGAACATGACGGGTCATGCGCCAATCCGAGGACCGTGATATTCCGTCGCTTGGACGGGCACAAAGCCGTGTGGCGGGCTGGACCTGCACGCTGCAAGGAGCAGATGTGTGTGCGGTGCCGGTTAGATTCCTAGTCTATTGTTCTGTCCCACCTAAGTATGGCTTCACCCTGATTAGGCCTTGTTCGGCAGCAACGGTTTCAAATCACCGCGGGAAACAAGCCGGACCAAGATAGAATGATTCCAGCTGTCCCTCAAACCACGTAAGAACGTAATCCAACCCTTGAGCCATTCCTCTTGCACATAAAAATTGTTCGGCAGGGAATTAATTCTAGACAAGTGAATCAAAACATACATCCAAACTGGTATTGAGGACAGCCGACCCATTGCATCTTTGCCAGACAAGAATGCAACACAATAATACCCAGTTCAGCAATTCCCAGCATGCTAACCACAAATGTATGCCATGCTTATATGTAACAACCAGTAAGGCTACCCGTGCATTAGCACGGGCTAGAATTTTATTACCTTTTCTTTTATTTGTAGTATTGACAACTTAGGCTTGGTGGTTGTGTAAAATATTAGTAATGGATTTATTCAATGATCATGTATGGAGATGGAATTAAATGAGGAGTTTTATACATTTTAAATTTATTAAAAAACAATCTTAATATGGTTAAAGTATTGTTAATTAATAAATAAATAAGGTAATTAAAAATTATGTGATGGGCTGGATTGGGCTGTATGGATTTGAGTAAACAGTCCAAACTATTCTTAGCCGTTGATGAAATGAACACTCAGGATTGTTTTGTTTAGGATATATATAGTCCTAACCCTACTGAATCCCTCACTCTCCCTCAGTCTTCTCTCTCGCTCGTGCCTCTTCGTTTTTGTCGGCTGTCATTTCTCTTCCTTTCCCGTGATGATGCATAGCACCTCCATTTCTTCCTCCCCTTCCTGGAGCAGAGACCCACTACTGAAATCCGTAGCGTGGCTACCGAACATGCTTGAGAAGATCCGGCTGTGGCCCAAGCTGTCCTTGCGAGGCGTGACCTGGGTGGTGGATGCATCCACCACTACATTTTTTATAGCATAAGAATTGGTGCAACCGAGGATTGGATCTTGGAATGCAGTAGTATTGACAAGACAGACTGAAATGTCATTGCGACCCATCAAATGAAGAACGTCGTAAACAATGTCAATGGTTGCTATATTAGCCCAGCAATTGCCATTGACCAAAACAACCTAAAACATTTTAATAAACTAAGGTTTATCAGAAAGATAGCAGAGGATTGAATCACAATGCTCATTGACATATCTGCAGTGTGTACAATATAGATAATTTTCTCACCTTTAGATTAATCAATGACCTCCAGAAACATAAGATACGCTATACATAATTATACCATATTTTATATGCCCCTACTCCTTGCACGACACCAAGTCTCAAATTTTACCACTCTTGCCTTTTCTTCTTAGAGGTATGTATCCTTGTTCTCCTCCCACCACAGCTTCCCATTTAGCTCTGCAAACTTCTCACGTCTGCAATGTATCATCAGTAATCATAGATTCCATACTCACAGTAAGAAAATCAGGGAGTAATTTGAGAGGTAATCACTAAAGGAAAACCAAAGTGCTGACGGGACACACTACCTGAACCTGACACATCGCAACTCCCTGGTGCCGTCGGCGAGGTCCTTGACGGTGATATAGATGTCATGCTCGTCCCGTATCACCCACTATGTCACCTTCAGCTTGCTGGCATTGCTGATGGACACGTCGTCCCTCGAAGATATGGTAGTCCTCACGGACTCATGAGGAGGGCTCTTTCCTTCGCCGCCGCCACCACCACACTCCATCTCCGTGTTCCACCGCACACCATGGTCCTTGGCGCCATCAAAGACCCCGATCGTGTGAGGTCTAGCTGCTTCCTCGTCATTAGCTGGTGTGACATCGACACCTCCGACCTTCCTTCGTGCTCGCGGGAGCCCGGTCGAGGGAGGTCCAGTTGCTTCCTCTACTGGATCCATGCCGCCCACACGTTGGAGTAGCTCACCCTCGGTCACGAGACGTGTTGGAGGCCCCGCCGTAGCTTCCTCGGCTCAGCTCCCTCAGGATGTTCTACTCTGCTCTAGGATCTTGGACGCACCTTGGGCGCATCGATGACTTGGATTCTACATTGCCGCTTCACGTCCACGACTTCCTCGCTTGGCAGATTCCATCATCGTAGTTGTTGCGGCAGCGACCGGTGTCTTCAGGGGTGGATTCGAGGACTTATCCAAGCTGGCCGCCGTGTTGGCACGGTGGGCGCCGATGACACGGGAGCACTCTTGGGAAGCGGCAATGAAATCCTTGACATACTCTCGCACTTCTTGACTGACTCCACGCCTTTGCGGTGGTCGACGCAAGCAGCCATGCCGATGTTGCCAGCGATGACAACCGTCTTCATGGAGTGCTCCAGGTTGCGATCCCGGTCCATGTCGCGATGGTGGTGTTTGGAAGATTTGACGGTGCTGCACTCGTCGTTGCTAGAGCCAATCTCGATGGCAGCCGGTGCAGGATTTGGGGGCGGCCAAAACCCTAGAAGCGGATTCATTATATAGTCGGATCTAAATTTAAGAGTCTTATTTTTCTACTTAAGTTTTTATTATATTCCTCATTTTTGTATGGGGGGATTTTTGACTAAAAAATTGTAACGGCAATGGTGGATAAATATTCACCTTTTATTTTTCTTTGATTAACATGAGAATTTTTAATCTTTAAGAGTTAATATGAACCCTCTATTTTCTATTGAAATAATTATATAATAGATTACCAGACACTTAGAGCAGAAACAACTCAGAATTCTAGATATATTGCTAACTGCAATTCTTCAA
>VSTD030002331.1:0-11946 GCA_008808055.3 Sporobolus alterniflorus
TTTAGAAATTGAATAGTTTGAGTAACCTTGCCTTACCATGCTTCTCTTATATGACACTTCATAAATGTTATCAATCTTATACTGCATTTGTGGACCCTATTATTTTTGTTATTCATGTGCTGAGATACTTTATGTACACGTTTCTTTCCATAATATCACCAAATTCTTTTAAAATATTACCCTACACATTACGTTGAAAAACCTATCGCATCGCGCGGGGTTACAAACAAGTTCTCCTTAAATCTATGCACATCCGTGTTTCTTTTGGTTTGTCTCATAACCATATACACTTATTTAGTATGTCGTTAGCTGATTTGAAACCATGGAGTGTACATATATGCAATGCACTGAGTATGTACAAAAACCGGTGCCAAACCAGCCGGGACCAGTTTGACCAAAAAACAGGAAAACCGACCAAAATCCAGTTGAAATTCAATTTTTTAAATCGTGGAACTCAAATCGGTTTGAGTTGGCTAACCAGACTGTTTTCCCGGCTAGTCGACGGTTTGGTTGGTTCTCTGCCACTTTTTTCGAGCTGAGAAAAGGTAAAAAGGGAAAAACAATTATTCAACCAGAAGGAGGGAAAAATTAGAATGCAATCATGTAAAATAGGGAGGCAAACATGCACATGCAAAATGAAAAGAAATCCCTTTTTTACTTTCCTTTTATTTATTTAGATCGTTTGTTGGTATCAATTAAGAATAATAAATAAGGAAAATAATTAAGATTCGATCCGGTTTATTTACTTTCCTTAATTTTCCTCTTCATTTTTTGGTCGGTTAAAGTAAGAAAATCAATTAATATTTTGCATGCAGAAAAGATCATGCAGTTGCATGCATTGCTAACCGCCTAGCTTCCAATTAATTTGGAGACCATAAGGGGCAGTTTGGCACATCTCCCGACTCCTAATTGTCAGGCAAAACAGGGCAGCTTTGCCAAACACTATTTTCATGAGAAGTGATTCTAGGCTTATTCTGAGAAGTGATTCTCTGAAATGAACTAAGGAGTTGAGAGCTGAAAAAGTAGTTTCTCCCCATTCTAAAAGTTTAACTTAAAGAATTAAAGAGAATCAATTTCAGCCACGGAATCATTACAGAGGAGAATTAGGGAGTGAATCTAGCTGAGAGGTGTAATTTTTGTTGCAATTTAGAATAGGGAGGCAAACATGCACATGCAGAAAATAATTAAGAATCATTACGTTGACCTCCTTTTCTCAAATGATGTAATTTTTGTTACAATTTTCTCCAATTTTTTCAAAAAAATTAATTTCACATGGTGAAAACCAACGAAACCAGACCAGGCCAGTTTTCTTAAAAACCAGTCGGTTTACCGCCGATTTTGTAACACCAACAAATTAGATATATCCCCATCCCTCATATTTGCAAAAACTATTGTATGAATGTTTTGTATGGTGTAGCACACTAGCTTGCAAAATAATTCACCTTGGGTCTTAGAGCATCTCCAATAGCACCCTTGAAATTTTCTCCCTAAAAAATATTTATAGGGGCAGGCTAAAAAATTTTTGGGCGTAAAAAAATCTCCTCCTCCAACAGTCTCCCAAAAGAAGATATAAGAATATTTTTTATTGGGCCCCGTCAGCATTTGGGTCCACAATATTATTTGTTTTATTAGAAAGGCTGGTATGAGGGACCTTAAACTTCCCCTATTTCTACATACAAATGAGATGCGTTTAGGGGGAAATAAATCTGTGAGTTATTTAAGGGAGCTGATAGAGATAGTTTTTTAGACTAAATGCTAGACGACACCTCCTCTGTCAATCCAACCATAAAATCCAGGTGATACGGAAGGAGTGAGGGAGCCTCTTATGCTATAGTCCAATATCCCCCCTCTTGCGTGTGAGTCACGGCCACGCGCTTGAGCCATGTGCGTACTCAGCAAACAGCAAGTTAGGTGAGAATTATTACGCACAACGAAAGAAAATGCATGGCTGGGGAGAATTGAACCCAAGACCTCAGCTCTAATACCATGCTAGAGGACCCTCCCTCAGCCAGTCCAACCATATAACCCATGTGATATGGAAGGGGCGAGGGGGCTCTTATGCTATAGTCCAACATTCTCCCTCTTGTGTGTGAGTCACGGTCGCGCGTTCGGCCCATGTGCGTACTCAGTGATTGGTAAGGTAGGTGCATGGGAAGAGGCGCAAGTGGTGGCATCTAGGGCAACCCGACCTGCGGTGGAGGAGCATAGGGAAGGGCATCGGCCAGCATAGCTTGCTGACGCAGGTGAGGTTGCTGGACGCCGACCACCCCTGGGACCCGGCCACATTTGAATGGTGCTGATCCAGGGGTTGAAGTAGGAGGGCCATGGACCCTTGGCAGCAGAGGTGTGGGTGGAGCTACTACCACTGTCGCCTCCCCCACCACCATTGCCGCCGTTGTGGTTATTCTTTTTCTTGTCGGACTGCTGCAGCTGTTGTTGTTGAGGGCATTGCTGGTGCTGCTGCTATCCTGGCGGGTGTTCCTGCCCATTGGTGGAGGAAGAGGATGACAGATGCATCTACATGGCTTAGAGGATGGTGGGGGCAGTGGCCGGCAACCCCTGAATTCCCTGCTAGATTTCCTCCAGGCAGAGGTCGTCGCATGCGTGAAGATGGCACGGAGGTGAAGCCCTTCATCTTTCGACAGTAGTCATTGATGCTGAGGTCGCCCTGAATGAAGCTCTGGAAGGTGCCCTCGATGTGGAGGGTACATGTTTCACGGTTGCTGAGGAAGTGGTTCTCCAGGGCCATCCAAGCACTGCGAGCCATTTGGCAACGTTGCTGGTTGACGTCCTGCAGGTCGGGGGCCAGAATGCCGACGTACGTGGTGTCGAGCAGCACGTGATCAGAGAGAGAGTAACGCCTGAGGGTGAGCAGGACATTATTGCGCCACCAGGCGTAGTGCATGGAGGAGAGGTCCAGCGTGACCGAGATGAGAGAATGGATGTTCTGTACGCTGGCATCCTATATGTGGATGTTGGCGATGACGGTAGCCTCGTAGTCATTGTCCGATGGAGCAGCACAACCGGTGGGGGCTAGAGGCGGTGTAGGCGAAGGAGGCTCGATCAGGGCTGCTGCACACAAGGATGGTAGCCGCGCGCTGCTCCTGCTCTAGGAGCGCAGTGGTGGCAAGGACCCGGGCGCAGGTTATGTCATACCTTTTCTTTGCATCAGCGGTGGTGGCGACCATGGCATCGAGTTGTTTTCTAAATTCGACAGCCTCGGTAGCCAGGCGGTCATCGTCGGTGGCCATGGGAGGTGGTGGTGCGGCTCACCAGAGATGCAATAGAAGGAGAGAGGGTGGCAGGCCCCTATGGTTTGAGAGAAGCAGAAGCAAAAAAAAACCCCTAAGTTCTTATTACCATGCTAGATGGCCCCTCCTCTTCCAATCCAACTATAAAACCCAGGTGATATGTAAGGGGCGAGGAGGCCTCTTACGCTATAGTCCAACACTATACCCTATTAATTTAATTTTGGGGGAGTTTATGGAAGTCTCTTGAAGATGCTCTTAGTGACAAGCCTTTCAAGTTTCCCAGCTGTTGAGTGGACTCCTATTTCATGTAAATATCTAAAACAAAAAGTTACAACAACATACCTCACAGACTACATGTTATCATGAGATAAATGTAAATTTTTATGTATTTGGCCTGATGATATCCCACACAATCAATTTATATAATTTTTTCATCATATGCATGATACATTTGTGTTTGTTGAATTATTGCATGATACATTTACTTTCTTTACTAATGATATTTTATTTTCAATATCATAAAAGTATCTCAGTGCAATTTTATTTAGCAATGTCCCACATGCAAGATACTAGTTTTTTTTAAAACTCTGGCTGACGTCCACCACTAATGATGGGCTGTGGTGATTGCTCAACATGGGGGAAGTGGTTTCCTTAGGTGGGCCGAGCCGAATGGGCTTACATGCTAATGGGTTGTAGATGCGGAAGCAAGTTTCATCCGCTTGGTGTATTGGCACACGGGCCAACTAGCCGCGACCCCTCGACACCAACGTGTTAGCCTTGCCGTCCCCATTTCTGTTTTGGCACCAAATCCACCGGCTCTGCCTCTGATCCCCGACGCTGCCAGACCGACCGAGATGGTAAGTCCTTCTCACCTCGCCGTCGTTGTCCCCTGGGAGAGGTCGAGATCCCATAGGGTGTAGGTGTCGGTATCCTGCAGACCGGGTACCCTCGTGCACAGGACTTAAGTCTACTCCTATGGTGCCAGACTCCGCACTCAGTAGGGGAGGGCTCCGGTGGCACCGTGTGTCCCAGCGGCTCCAGAACCGCTCCCGGTGCCAAAGAGCTCTAGCATTACCACGTGCCCCATGGCACCGGGCACGCCACCTGCCAGACGAGGGCTCTGATGTCACCACGTGTCCCACGGCTCCAAACCCGCCTCCCGGTACGGAGGGCTCCGACGTCACCACGTGCCTTGAGGGACTGAGCCCACCACCCGGTAGGGGAGCGCTCCGGAGTCGCCACGTGTCTCACGACTCTAGAACCGTCCCCTGCACAGGAAGGCTCTGGCATAGCCACAAGTACAAGACACTAGGACCACCGCCCAGCAGGGCTCCAGTGTCACCACGTGTCCTGTGGCTCCAGACCCACCTTCCGATGCAGGAGTGCTTTGGAGCTGCCACGTGCCCTGTGGCCCTCAGCCTCTGAAGCGTGCCCGTGCATTCCCAAGGTGCCTGACATCAGGCTCATCATGCCCGGACCGGCGAGGGCTGAAGCCAAAGGGTACAAGTGCGGACTCGGCCTGGCCCAGAAAGTCCCAAACTTTTTGTGCCTCACCCACACAGATAGCTTAGAGCTCCTTCAACCATTTCTTTGCTGTAGCCAGCCCCTGCATCTGCTACTCGGCCAGCCACCTCTCCCTGTCAACCACCTCCATAGCCCTGGTATCCAGGGCATCCCCCTGATATCAGCAGCTAGCTCGTGGGCCAAGATTGAGGCATGGGTGTCCTCAAAGTCCCTCTGCTCAGTCGTGAGAGCAGCCTCATGGCTCTCGAGGTCGGATTCACATGTCGCAAGGCCTGTGAGCTCGTGTTCAAGCCTAAGGTCATCCAGGGCCTCCCGCTCCTGTAGCTTCTGCTCAGGCTCATCTACCGTTTGCTCCGGCTCTTCAGTGGCATGGACAGGCACAGCGAGCTCCTCTGCCTGCTTGATGGTGCCGTTGGCTCAGGCCTTGGCATAGGCATAGAACTTCTTCACCTCAGCCAACGTCTTCTCAGAGTCACGATCGCAGTTGTTGATGGCAGTCTATAGCATGTTCAGCAGCTCCTCCCTCACGTCAAGGTGCTGCTGCCTCACCTTCGCCGTTGCCTTATCCACCATTGTCCGCTCCTTGAGAATGGAAGCCCACAGCAGCATGCGTCGTCGTTCATCGACGATGGCTCCACTCTCCTGATCGAGCACATTCTAAGCCTGGGTAAGTGCCCAATGGGCCATGCCCATGGCCTCGTCGAGGGAAACATCCCTGGGAGCCCTAAGCATGGGGTGCCCCAGGATGACCTCAGACTCCACGGCGGCGCCATCATTAGCCGCTACGGTGGAGGAAGACGCACCACCTGTCGGGACAATCGAGCCGACAGGATCACCAGCGGCCACCTCTTCCACCATGATATTCATGTCACCCTCTGGTAACACCTCAGGGGTCGGGGACTCACCACCAGCGGCCACCTGAGCGGCAGCACCCATAGCAGCAATAGCGCCAAAAACTGGGACCCTGTCGCCAATGGCAGCCCCATCACTCGGTTGGGCTTCGATGTTGTCCTGGGGCTCGACATCTTGGGCTGCACCCGCAAAACTGGCCCCCCCAGAAGGGGGCAACCTGCTGGAGGATGGCACATTGTACGCCAGAGAAACTAAATTAAAATCGTAGATGCGGTACAAGAAATGATGAATGAAGGATTGTGTGACGTACCGAGGCCTCCAGGAGCCAAGGAATCACCACTTGGCCAGAGGTGTAGAGCCATTGGGTGCATCCGCTCTCTTGACTCCTGTCGACGGAGCCAAAGATGGGCCAGATCCCGCAGTCGCTGCATCACCTGTGGCCTTCTTCACTGCCACACCACCATCTGCGACCTTCTTCGCCGCCTCTTCTTTGGTCATATTCTTCACCGCCTCCACTACGGCCTTCTTTTTTGTCGCCACCTCTTCGGCGGTGTTCTTCGCCACCGCCTCTTCAGCGGCCTTCTTCTTTGCCGCCTCTTCTATGGCCTTCTTCACAGCTGTCGCGTCATCCGTGGACTTCTTCACTATAGCTGCAACCATAGCCTCTTTCACTGTAGCATCACTTCTTGTCCCCGCTATGTCGCCTACACCTGAGCTACCACCAGACCCCTCGGGCGTCGTTGCCCGCGCCACCGCTGATGAGGCAGGCCATGGCACAGAAGTGGCCAGAGGGGGCCCACAGGTCATTGATCTACCTCTGCCAGGTGCCCTGATCCGCCTCTATAGCGGAACATCATCATGACATGATACTTCATCATCGCTGAGGACAACTCACGCCACCTACCCCTTTCCCTTGCTGGGGGCCGAAATGGAGGCAGCACCACCCTGGCCACCTGCGGTGCCAGTCCTAGGGATTTGTACACCTCAGGACTGGTCACCCCTCTGGATTGGTGCAATACCAATGTTGTCCATTGAAGGCATCGCCACGAGCAGCAATGTCCTTGCGGCCTGGTCCATGCAGAGTGGCTGGCAGGATGTTGGAGGGGTGATCATTCGTGGGAAGATGGATTGGGGCTCAGCTTCCCCATCACAAGTGCCAGCGCCTCCTCGCCTAGTGTGGACCTGTCGCCGCGCTCCAGCCGTGTTACGTCATTCACCCCAGTGTAGAGCCATGTCGGGCAAGTACGCTCCTGGATGGGCGTGATGCGCTTTGACACGTAGTCATGTAGCACCATCATGGATGTGAGCCCGCTCTCGGCTAGGATCCGGATCCTACCCAGCACAGGGATAAAAATTGGCTCCAAGATGGGGTCCTGCTCCCAGTCGACGTGGGGGCCATCGGCACGGAGGTCGGCAGCATCAATCGCTCGTGGGTGTCTGTTTGCACCAGCACCCAATCCCTCCTCCAGTGCTCCCACCTGCCGGGGCTGAGGGGTGGCGATGTACTTCAAAGAACCCTTCGTCCGGTGCTGGAAGTAGTAGCCACCAAGGCGAGGTGACTGCCTGTTCACTGGGCATAGCACGTGGAACTGCCAAAACAGACGCACTGACGGCCGCACCCCCACAATCATCTCACAGATGTGGGCAAAGATTGCCACCAACATGATGGAGTGCAGCGACAGGTGTTGAGGCTGAAGCCTATAGCGCTCCAGCAGTAGAGGAAGAAGGAGAGCGGCAGCACAAGCCCAGCCAGGGCATACACCGAGAAGTAGATGAAGTCGCCAAGATGGGCGAGTGACAACATCCCGTGCCGCATCATCGAATCATACCCCAGGGACAGCCACCCGATCGCCTTCCTCAGCGTCCTGAGATCATTCTCAGACTGGTAGCGTGAGGTGGAAGGGCTCGACACCATGGCCACAAGTGGTGGTGGACGGAGGATTGGAAGAAGAGGCGAAGCACTCGATAGCAAGAAACAAGAGTTGAGGGAGATGGGCGCAAGGGAAGCATAGATCTGATCTATGGATTTCATTCCCTTGATCTATTCCTGCAGCTAGGAGCCGACTTACATGGCGATTGGTGTCCGCACTCCCCACGCAAGTCTACCCCCTCAGTGACAGGGGGCCCAGGGTCCACCCCTCAGTTAACAAGAGTCAAAAGATCAGTGAAACTGGCACAAGGAGGCATAGTGACCCACGCAACCCACCACAGTTGTGTGCAGCGTCACATCATTTCAGGAACTGCGGCCATGATTGCCACGGCCCCCACGTATCCCACCGTGCAGTAACAAATTATTGCCAAGATACACCAAGCAAGACGTTACAGTAACCACGCCTCACACCTCGACACTTCCATGACCGATCAAATATCATCACGTGACCGCTGGTGGAGCTGCACCATCGCATCAAAATTGTCAAGTACAAATATCATCAAAGCTGCGCAGGGAAAAGGTATTGATCCCACCCGTGGGCTCATAGCTTCTCCCTAGGTGGGCCCGGGGGCCACTGTCGGTACCCTGTAGACCGGGTACCCCCGTGCATAAGACTTAAGTCCAGCCCCACAGCGCTAGACTGCGCACCCGACAGGGGAGGTCTCCGGTGCCGCCGCCTATCCCCGTGGCTCCAAACCCGCTCCCGGTGCCAGAGAGCTCTAGCATCACCGTGTGCCTCATGGCACCGGGCCCGTCACCCGGCAGGGGAGGGCTCTGGAGTCGCCACATATCTCACAGCTCTAGAACCGTCCCCTGCGCAGGAAGGCTTTGGCGTCGCCACATGTCCGAGGCACCAGGACCACCGCCTGGCAGGGCTCCGGTATCGCCATGTGTTCTGTGGCTCTAGACCTGCCTCCCGGTGTGGGAGGGCTTTGGAGCCGCCATGTGCCCTGTGGCCCTCAGCCTTTGAAGCGTGCCCGTGCATTCCCAAGACGTCTGACATCAGGTTCATCATGGCCTCACTAGGTACGCAGAGTAGGCAGCGCATTAAATGCATACAAGACAAGCCATACGCAGCGTATGGCAAGCATTAAATGTGTACAAGACATTGACACAGTAAGACGGTGATAGTACGGCGTAGACCTGTTGGGCACGTGCAACGGGCAGGCAACAGTGCGGGGTGACTTGACGTCATGGTGCAGCGAAGCCGCTATAGTGCCAGACGACCCATCAACCCACACCATACCGCACATGGGCACGATGTGACATGTCATTCATCTGGTCATCAACATCATCATTGGCTATGGTGCCCCTACGGTATAGGGGTCCAACTACACTGGGGCCACCTATCGGGCCTTAGGTCACAGTGTAACCGCTGCAGTCTTGTGCTGTAAAAGGATACAACGGATGTCAGAATAGGGGGACTAAATCCAAGAGACTAAGAGCCAAGCCAATGCTTGAACAGTACACTGCAATACAACTCTCATTCTTCCATGGACATAGGGTGTTACGCTTCGCGGCCCGAACCACATAAATCATTCGTCTTCACCGTGTTCCCTGATAACTAACATCCGAGAGAGCTAAGCCCTCTCTAACAAAAGAACCACAGCAGTCTACTCTCGTAGCAGTGCCGATGAAAATATCATAAAACCACCTTGACAGTATGCAACTCTGTAGAGGCGATCGGTCCTCGGCCCCAACCCTAAGTAAAATGGCTGGTTCCACCTCCGACTGCTGTGCGCTTCCCTTTGCTGCACATTGGAGCCCCAACCCCAAGTAAAATGGCTGGTTCCACCTCCGACTGCTGTGCGCTTCCCTTTGCTGCACGTTGGAACCACTTCGACAGTAAGCAACTCCTGTCGAGGCGCTCGGTCCTCGGCCCCAACCCCAAGTAAAATGGCTGGTTCCACCTCCGACTGCTGTGCGCTTCCCCTTTGCTGCACGTTGGTGACAGATGGTTCCACTGTGTTATCATTTTATTTCTTCTACACAACAGTGCAGCATTTTTTGATTAATAAGCACCGCTTTTGATGATATGGAAAAAAAGGCGTAAGCAACAATGCATGACTGATGTTTTCTTTATGGTGTTTAGATGAAAAAGAGGGGTCTTTCTTTGGAGGAGAAACGGGAGCACATGCTTCAGATATTTTATGAGAGCCAAGACTTCTATCTGGTAAACTGTGATGTTCGAGGGTTTGTTATGTTAACTGTATGCAATGATTTGTTCCTTTTTTTCAACTTCTATCTGGTAAATTGTCCTGTTCTTTTATGTTCCTAGCCTGCAAATGATCCTACACTAGCTATTATTTTTCTCATCTTTCAATAGCGTGTATATGCTTGCCATGTATCAAACAAATCACTGCAGTTCATTGCCATTTTCGTACTCTGTTGATCTGTACCTTTTGGATTGGCACCATCATGATTCCCTATGTATTAATGCAGCTCATGGACTCATCAGACGGTCATGTTACTTTTATTTCTTTCCTTCTTTGTTTTTGGCTGAAGCCAT
The DNA here is from genome assembly GCA_008808055.3 of Sporobolus alterniflorus. NCBI lineage: Eukaryota > Viridiplantae > Streptophyta > Magnoliopsida > Poales > Poaceae > Sporobolus > Sporobolus alterniflorus. The sequence continues at coordinate 10,067 of VSTD030002331.1, forward strand.
GTTGTCCTTTGTTTTCCTTTAAATGGAAATTCATATGCATCCCTGTTTCCATTTATCACTTTTAGCTTAAGGGGCTGGAGAAAATGGGTCCTAAAAAGGGAGTGATCAGTCAGCCTGTTAAGGATGTGGTGCAAAGCCTGGTGGATGATGACCTTGTCTTGAAAGACAAAATTGGGACTTCTGTAAGATTCACTATCTTGTTACATGTATCAAGAGTAGTTGGAACCCTGACACAGTTATTTAACCATCACCATTGGGGATCTGGAATCAGATTATTTTATTTCTTATTTTTGGGAAATGATTCTTGTGGCTGTCCGGACTTTGCAATGTTGTCTGGATTGAAGAAAATTGTGTACTTGTTTATACCCTGTCTATGTATATCATAGACTAATACTGTTTCCTTGTAGGTGTGCTTTTGGAGTCTACCAAGTTGTGCTGGAAACCAGGTGACATTATAACCACATCCCCTCCCTGTGTACTATTGTGGTGGATACATAGTTGATTGTTGTTAAAAACTAACAACATATTTTGCAGCCAAAGATTAATACCTCATTGTATTGTTACTAATGACAATATACATGTGTATAGAGAATATAAAATCCTTTCTACAGAATGCTGAAGCATTGAGTACTAACTGATGTGAATTCTCTTAACATATAGTATGATGGTAATATAAACTTCTAGCAAGATAGTTTTCCTTTATTGTTGCTTTGAAAGAAACATGCACAGTCACAATTGTAGGTAATATAGTTTAGGAATCAATATAGGATGCATCTTGGAGCTCCACTTATGTCTCTTGGAGCATTTTTGTTCATTCTTTCATTTCCTGCTAACAAAGTTTAAGCTAATCATCTCTTTGGATTTTTTTAGCTGAGGAATACACACAACAAGCTACAATATGATCTTTCAAACTCTAAGAAGCGTTATATGGAACTTGTTGAATCGAGAGAAAACTTGAAAAGAGGCAGGGAAGAAAGTTATTTCTGCAGATTTTCAAGACATGTACACTATCATTTTGGGACAATTCATATGCAATTGTGCAGGAAGAGAGGGAAGCTGCTTTGGAAGAGTCGAGGGCTGTGGAGTCACACCATAAAAATCTCAAGGTGCCATTAGATCCTTTTTTCTTTGGTTTTCCTATTGCCATATGTAGCTCAAATTTTCTTAATAATTACAGGAAGAACTGGCTGCGTATGCAGATAGTGATCCAGCGGCACAAGAAGCAATGAGTATGATCTTTTGAACTCAAGTTTTAGACAGCTATATTATTGTTATCGATACACCTATCTGAGCTTTATGTTTCTCAAGACACTTGTTTTCATCAAACTTCTAGCTGTATGATTAGCTGATCTGAATCTACCAAAGTATGAAAATCCTCTGAAATTTTGATTAATTTGTATTATGATATCTGCGGAGGATGCTATTGATGTTGCTCATTCAGCAGCTAATAGGTGGACAGGTACCTGACTTCGTTTTCCAATGAGCTCCCCTTGAAATGCATATGCTTCCTGTAATTTTAGGCTCATCAATTTGAATGATACTTCACATAACATCTTCACATTGCAACAATGGTGTTCATCTACATTCCCACAAGCCAAAGAGCAACTTGAACACATGTACTGGGAGGTAGGTTCTGCCCTCAATTTTTGTATCTTCTCACTTCTCAATTGATTAAGTTGTTTCACTATGCACTGTAATAATGTAATTTAAGGCGCTAGGCGCTAAGCGAGCGGTGACTCACCACCTAGAGCTTAGGCATGCTTAAGTGCTACTAAGCGTCGCCTAGGCGTTTTGTACTATAGCAGGATTTATTCCAAAACACAGACCATGAGACCAATAGCAATTATCAAAGAATAATCAAAAGCTGTAAATTGTCATAG
>VSTD030002332.1:0-11945 GCA_008808055.3 Sporobolus alterniflorus
TATATTTTCCTAAGGGAGGAAGGATCTCTATCATGTCTAAGACTAACACAGGGAGTAATTCCAATGAGTACTACTAGACTATACAGAGGTTACGTTAACTGGGGTTAACGAACACACACACTAGTTCTCCAGGTTCTATGGGTAAGCTAAGGCTCCACTTAGTCAGGAGATTGAGAAGAGGGTCAACTCCTAAGGATCTATTCTAGTCTTGTCTATTAGAGCACATTACCCAGGATTCCAAATCACCTGCTATGCTGCCTACTCTGTTTCATGACCCTAGTATCTAACTAACTATATCACAGCAAGGAATCCACACAAGGGGATACATCAGCCCAAGTTTGGCCGGCTCACCATGATCTCAGCGTGGTGGATTACAGATCCCTAACAGGTCTGTCACTCCTGTGGGTACCACACTTCCGTGCAAGGCATGGAGCTTCACTGAAGGATTTAAACCCGGACACCACATCCGGTAGGGAAGCCAAATGCTTCCCCATCAGCTAATGAAACACAACAATGTCGGTAAACCACTTGTGCTACAATGAGCGAGAGTAATCTACCAAGTCGGACAGATAACCCACAGAGCAATAACAACAAACAAGGGGGACCAAAGTCTATAAAGAAAGGTAAGGATACAAGAACTCACCGATCTCCGAGCCTACATCCAGAGCTCGAGTGAAGACTCAACTCAACTCTTGACTCCCGACAGGGCTTCGCCTGCACTACTACTACTAAACCAGAACCTTTACAAATCTAGAACTACAAGTAGAGTGTGGTATCTTGACTTTCACTATGAGGGGGGTATTTATAGGGGTGAATGGGACCTCCATCGACATGGAGAGGTCGGTTTGGCGCAAGGTGGTGGCCAGCTGGCCAAGCCGCGTGGCCGGCCGGCTGGGTGGAGTGGCCTCCACTGACTTTCTCCACCAACTTGGGCTTCTCCACTTCATGTAGATGCATGGCAACCAATGCTCGGGCCGAACCGCCTCAAGCCCTGGCCGACCGGCCAAGGAGTTGGGTCGGCCAGCCGACCCCTTTGCCCACTCGGCCTAGGGTCTGGCCCACTTGGTCCACGTGTCAAATACACCCCCGTGGTGATGATGATTTTGACATTTCATCAACTTCACTTTGTCATCCCTTGAAATGCTCCAATTTGGTACGTAAGTTCCTAAAATCATGTAGCACTAAAATCTTGGAACTAGGTTAGTAGACAAGGTGAATACATGGTTATTTTATACATTTACTCAACATATTGGCGCATGAAATCTGTGTTTTATGAGCACCAACAATAGCCAGAAATGTTTGTCTTCATGATGTGCCTAAGAAAATTGTGTCGAATAGAGGTACCCAGTTCACTTCTATGTTTTGGGAATGACTGCATGAGTTGAGGGATACAATGCTTAGCTTTAGCTTGGCCAATCATCCCAGACTAATGAACAGATAGAGTGAGTCAATCAAGTACTGGAGGATATGTTGAGAACTTATGCTATACAGTATGGTAGAAGTTGGGATAAAAGCCTGCCGTACTCAGAGTTATCGTATAACAACAGCTATCAGGTGAGCTTGAAAATAGCATTGTTCAAGATGTTACATGCCAGAAGGTGTAGGACACCCATATTCTGGAATGAGAAAGGAGAACGTCAAGTCTTTGGCCTTGACATTGTCCAAGAGACTGAGAATCAAGTACGCCAAGTGAGAGAAAACCTTAAAGTGGCTCAGTCGCGCCAAAAGTGTTACGCGGATCGCAGGCGAAGGGAATTAAGTTTCAAAATTGGAGATTTTGTATATCTAGAAGTGTCTCCAATGAGAGGGTTGAAGCGATTTCAAGTCAGAGGAAAGCTCGTGCCAAGGATCATTGGGCCACTCAAAATCATAGAATGAAAGGGTGCATTAGCTTATCAGTTGGAGTTGCCCCCGCAACTCTCAGCGGTACATAATGTGTTTCATGTGTCCCTGCTGAAGAAGTGCTTACGCATGCCAGAGGAACAAGTCCCCTTGGAGGATGTAGTCACAGGAGAAGACTTCACGTATCAAGAGTATCCCATAAAGGTCTTGGAAATGTCTGAAAGAGTCATGAGGAACAAGATCATCAAAATGTGCAAGGTTCAAAGGAGCCACCACACAGAATAAGAATCTACATGGGAATGAGAGGAAGACTTGAAGACAAAGTTTTTAGACTTCTTTATAGACTCATCCGAATCTCGAGGACGAGATTCCTTTTAAGAGGGGTAGGTTTGTCATGCCCTGAATCTTGAGAAATTAGGAAAATTTTGAAACTTTTATTTTGAATACAAAATTTGGCCAAAGTTGTTGCATTCATGCTGCGCTGCACTATTTTTGTAATGTTGAGTGCCTTAGTTTTCGAGTCCATTTTGTAATAGTTAGAATTCAAATCAAAACCATTTGAATTAAATAAAAAAATAGAAAAACATTTCTATATTTTTATTTGCTCCTGGGTTGAAACCCCTCGCGGCCCGAGTTGCCTCACTAGGTCAGCCCAACTATCTTGTCCCACTCCAGCCCATGTGCACCGCTCCCCCCCCCTTATGTTCTTCCTCATTTCCCTCGAGACGACCGTGCTGCCACGCCTCGTGCTGCCCCGCGACCCCGACTTGACTGCTTCGTGTGCCACACCATGCACCACATGATTACCCGAGGGCATCCAGATTAAAGGAGGGAATCAAGTGGATGATTGAAACCTAAAAATGGAAACTTGAATTCGATTCGGAAATCACCGATTAAATTGATTATGCACGTGATTAGACTCTACAAGGACCTTCCTTGTGTCCGCGCCTAGCCGAACCCCTATAAAACGGACTTTGCCAGCCACCCTGGCCCCTTTTTCCCACTCCGGAGAGTTCACGCCCCAGCCGCTCACCGCCACACCATTTCACAGCGCCCGACCTCGCCAGACTAGTTGCTGAGGAAGAGGAGATGTTGCCCCCACTGCCGGAAGAAGAACAAAAGCCGGAGGTGCACCACACGGACCCCGTGACCTCATCGACGTTCCTTGAAGCCGCCTCTTCGTAGCCAACGCACGCCCGATCGTGCCGATGTCCACAATGACCTCGGTGGGAATCCCCGTTCTCTGTAGATCACATAGGTGAAGACCTTGTGGTAAATGGGCCACCGGAGAGAGCACTACGCTCAGCTCTGGTGATACGCTGCTGGTGCCATCACGCACGACGCACCAGCCACCACCCCATCCTGGCCATTTGTTCGTAGGTGGACATTGAAGATGAGAATGTCGTGTACCAATTCAATTCATTAAATCACGGCCACAGATGCGTGCACCAATGTTCCGGAGTGACCTGGCACACCGTGTCCCCGTGGACCACACTGTGGACTCAATTCATGGATTTTCCCTTAGAAAATTAATTCATAAATTTTGGGATGGGAAATTAGGCTCTACATAGTAAATAGGATGCTAATGATAAAGAACCCTAAGCGTAGGATGCTTTCTGCTTAACCATGTCAACACTTACTCGTTGAATATAGCCTTACACATCATATGATCCCAACACTTGCGGAGTACGAACGATAAGTGTACTCATGCTTGCTTTATTTTCGATACTGACTATGCTGTTCAGAAGATGATTAAGACATGGAGTACCTTGGTGAAGAGCTGTTCTAGCTAGAGTTCCTACCTCTCAACTGCTTGTGGTGTCCTGTGTTTCCGTGAGAGACGTATTTATGTCTTGGCTGTAATTCTAGATGTATGTGTGAAATATTGATCCTGAGCACACATACGATGAGCATCCAATTTTGGCCTTAAAATAGGGTGTGATAGCGGGTCTCTTCCCATTCCGCCAACATGTCCCGCCCATTGGGAAGGTGCAGGCCACGCGCCTGCTCCTCCGCCAGTATCGCATCTTGCACCTTCAGGTCTGCCTCCTATAGGCTAAGAATGATCTAGTCAACCTCCAACGTCCGGTTGAGGTCAATGAGCCATTTGGACCTGGAACTAGAGGCGCGTGACTGGGCAGAGAAGTCATGCTGGACAACATCGGCCCAGACGTGACTAGCGTCATGTTCCGCACGCACATTTTTTAGGGAATGCTCAAAAGCTGCCAATCCATCCTCCCACGTGGCGATGACACCTTCCTTGCTGTCTAGCTCAATCTCCTGAGCAAGGGGCTGCCCCTGCAGCTCGACGGCCACCACATTTGAAGGAGACAGAGCCCTACACCAATTAACAAGCAGAAATCGGCATCATGACGAGAAGCAAGCCCCGACACAGAGTAAAAACCCACCTAACCGAGTGCGACGCTCGACTGGATGAGGCATCAGTCCTTGCTCAACGGGATGATTGCTAGCGGCCATCATGGCGGGGGCTCCCACCACAAGGACGCTTGCCGTAGTCTCCCCCACTAGCCATCACGAGCAGTGTAGCGGAGCAAGTTTCCAGATCAGTGGTAAGGAAAGCCGATTTCTGTCCCAACTCGCTGAAGATCAAAAAAGCAAGGTGAGTAGTTTGGCTCCTCGTCACTTATGCCACAAATAAAACCGAGGAGACCATTTGGAACACACGTCTGGGATAATGAGTGGTGTACTAGGCGCCTCAGCCTTACTACCATCCAAGCCACGCTACACCCCACTCACTACGAGGGGGCATCGAGCCCGCACATCAACGACGTCGACCCGCTTGGTGTGGCGAGGCAGCAAGGAAGGTGATCCATCACGCCCATGACCTCAAAAAGGATGCATGGTCTTTGTTCTTCGGTAGAGTAATCCCAACAAGCCAATGACACGGTGTAACTCCATGAGTGGGACGTAAATCAGCTAAGGAAGTTCCATCCCTAGCATCTTTTTCTTCACACATTCCTTTAACACTTCTGAAAATATGCATTTTCGGTCGAAAGCGCCACGATACAAACAGGCAAGCCTGCCTGTATCACGGCACTCGGGGGTTACCCGTATTAGGTTAGCATCCAAAAAATTTGCAACTATTCTCCCCTTTTTCAAAAGAAAGAAGGGACGATAGGAGACAATTGTGTCTCGATCACGTGAATAATCTATTTTCATTCATCCAGATCTTTTATACTTACACAAAAGCAAAATGTTTACTACACAAGCTACCACTGCTACTACTCCCCTGCACCGTCAGGAGGGCCATGGGCAACCGAGGAAGGAACATTCAATGCCAGTGAGTTCGAGGTTGTATTCAACCGGGTCCAGAGGGCATCCACCTCATCCTCTATCAGGTTCGCATTATGCCCTGACCTGAGCAGCCCCAGCTTGGTTTTTAGCTCTGGAAAATGCGACTAGGCGGCAATTAACGCAGATCGGGTCCCCCAGCAGACTCCATTATCGGCCGCGGTGTTGACCTCGCCCTCGAGCAGCTCCACTACCAGTTACAGATATGGTGCCAGAGAAGATGGCCCGTCGACGCCGTCCACCACCAAGTCCTGAACTTGCATAGCCGAAGTAATAATGACTCGAGTGGCCTGATCTTTCGGTGAGAGGGGATAAGTTCGATCTGAACTGGAGAGACATTCACGGCCTGACTACAACCTTCCAAGGATGCGCCTTAGTAATTGATACACCAACTCCAGCGGTTGTAAGCGATCTTGTGCAGCACAGACCAACCAAACCACTAGGGTAATTCTAGCAAGCAATCGAAGAACATGCAAGAACAAGACAAACCAGAACTCAATCTGAATTCATGACATTTGGAGTCATGAATCAAGTAGAACGGGTGGTCTAGCCGACACACGTGTATACAAGAAAGTAGCAATAGCTAAACTTACAATAAAATAAAACCCAATCTGTTTGTGGTGGCTATGGAGGTATATCAGAGGGGAGAGGATGACCAGGATGTGGTGACGGTCATGCACTAACCCTAGGACGTGCCCCTATTGGGCTCAACTTGATACATAGCCCATCAGGCCAAAATATGGCAAGACAACACCCTAAAAGATTCTGTATGCCTCATTGTTTTGACATTTCCCATGGAATCGGAAGGTGTTTGGACATGATACCAGCTCCATTGAAAAGGTTATCCTCTTAGCTTTCCATCCATATAAATAACATCCAAAACGGATTCTGTATGTGATCTTTGTGATGATTTTGGTGCGGACTGCTCCTGGAATCCGGATCAGCCTTTTCAAATCATATTAGACTTGGCCTCTTTGTGTCCTTATACTACAAGTAACGTGGTGACCTGGTGGGTGTGTAGGGAGCACATGTATCTGGTCCCCAATCTAGGTGTTTTATAATCCATACTTTCCATGCATGATCCACGCCTTCCTTGATCCGTGTAAGTACTTCTGTAAATGACATTGAACACATATCATGGTGCAGCGTCCATTCATCACATGTATTAAAAATAATGATGCTAAAAAATAGTTTCACCTTTGAATCATAAGCCACTACTAAGGGTGTATCCATGTTGGTGATGTCATCATCATGAAGTCTGCATGACCTTTAGCTCAGCGTCTACCTCCTGTCGTGCAGCTAGCTCCGCTCCAAGGCGCCCGACGGCCTCATCCAGATGGTTTGCCCATTGGGCCTGACCGAGTGGTGGTCCAAGGAGCAGGTCACAGATCCTCATGCTAGGACACTCATGCAGTGAGCACAACTCCTCCAGCCTCTGAAATTCGGCAACCAGCTCATCCATAACTTCCACCTGGAGGGTCTCATCAGGCAAGCACCCCAGCACCAACTCCATGGTAGAAGACATTATTGCCTAAAGCATGACAAGTTCCCTGGCCAATTTAGTATGTCGGAGGGCAGTGACCCACATCCCCTCTGACATGTAATTCCTCACCCGTGGTGGGCCGACGATGGCAAGACACAGCTCAGAGCCTGAGCCTGCAGAAGAGAAAGCTCCTTGAACTGCTCTCGGTGGTCCTTTTCGAAAACCACTGGCCGCTGCATACCAGTAGCCAACACGTCGGACAAGCTATGGAACTTCTCCTCGACTGCCTCCTGGGCCCCGCATGCCTCCTTAAGCTCACCCTCGAGGAGGGCATCCCTCTAAACAATACCCTCAACATCTTCATGAGCCCGGGCGTTCTCCACCTCCCATGCCCGGGTCAGCTCCGCCTGCAACACAAGCACATCTGTGCTCCCCCAGGACAAATGCTATAGAATCAAATATGAGAAGTGTTGAGGAAACTCAATGGGAGCCAGGGGTGCACAGGCAGGCTTTTTCTTTGTTCTTTCAAACTAACCCCGAGTGGATGCAGGACGTCCCAGCCGGCCGAAGCCAAAGTATCATGCAACAGCCTCCCCGTGTGGGTGACCTGCGAACATGCGAGCTCCTCATCACTTTCCACACGTCTCCTTTGCCTTCACGCCTACAGTCGTTCATTGCAGACACGATTGGTCTCCTGCCACACCGCATCCTCAGGTAATGTGACACTCCGTGGGGTGCTACGAGCACTCCCGAGACCCTGCATAGGAACATACCTACATTGAGAAAAGGAGATTGGCACAAGTAGCTTAAAGCCAGACATAGTAGACTCACCCAAGGGCTATCGACCCTTTCCCTCAGGGGGACCGGGCTAGAGCCAAGATTCAGGTCGGCCCCAGGAGCAAGAACCCCTCGTATCTAGGTGTTGATCATTGTATCACCCAACTCTGCAGAGAAGGGGACCATGGGACAACTTGGCCCCAGATGCATCTGCATGGTCATTTCTCATCGATGAAGCGGTTGGACCCCGCGGGTAAAAAAGGACCTCTTTGCAGCAAATCCTGGAACAATCTCCCATAGGGGTTGCTGCCTGCAAAGGTCCGTTTGAGCAACACCGTACCCCTAGTTGGGTTTAGGGATGGGGTGGCTACCCGTGAACGTGAGGAGTGGCGCATCGGCGTCGTTCCTCAGAAAGAACCATGCTCTCCGCCACCCCGACCGGAGGGTCAGACATCGGGAGGTGAAAGTACGGGTCAACTCCAGGCCCAGATCGGACAAACATGTCCACATTGCCCAAAGTTGTCGCTTCCGTGTTTGAGCCCTGATGAAGCTGGGCATGGAATAAGTAGTTCCATGGATCGATGTGGGGATTAGTCCCCATATAGGCCTCATATACGGTCACCTAGGCCGCCATATGCAGGATTCCCGAGGGGGTCAAGTGATGCAGCTCCAGGCCATTGAACTATAGCAGAGAGCGAAGAAATTGATTTGATGGCACACCGAATCTTCACTCGTAGAACGCCATGCATGCCATGACGTATCCCCCCGCCAGAGCAACAGATGCAGGATCCTCGGGCACACAACATGTAGCCAACTCCGCCATTGTCATATACCCCTGACTCATGAGGTTTTGCAGGTGCCCTTGCATGACCTCCGACGCGGTCCAACCCAACTCTGCCATGGATCAGAAGGGAAGGAGAGACAACACCCCATAAGCTCAACAACTACCTCCTATTTTCTAGATTTGTTTCTCTATCTCTCTTTCCTTTCAACCTTAGAGAAAAGGCGGGGAGACGGTGGGAGATCGTGCGGGGAGATGTAGGTTATGCAGGAACGACCGCCAACTTTATAGCCCCGTGGTGTAATAACCGAGGAGGCAAAGCGGCTGGGCTCTGCAGGCGTAGTAAAAAGGCACAGTAAAAATGAGCTTACGGGTCACCCGACTCCTCGTGCAACACACCCTCTACATTGCGGGATATTACAACCATGTCCAAAATGGGTCCCACGATTACCGTGGGGTCTGCTAAAGTTCAGGGTTGGAAGGCAAAACCCGCCAGTCGGGCCAGAGCCACCCAAAGTAACCAGAGCGAGGGATGAAGCGATACAAAGGATGGCCAGCACCTAGCGCATCCGAAGCCCCATCGAGGAGACCCAACATCCTCAAGCTTTGTATCAGAGTCTCGACTAGGAAGTTGCCTTCACACCCCTCCATGTGGGCTGGCATAGAGCTGCCCGTGTTTTCTTGCCAGGGATTACCCGGGAAAGATGCTTGAAACCACAAGGTCCAGATTTGACCCGGGGGGGGGGGGCATTGGCCCTTGTCTGGTCCTTCGAAGAGGGACTTTCCCTATCTGGCTCTCACCCATGAATGGTGACCTAGGCTGCACTCAGATCCTGACTCGGCACTGCGGTGCTCAGTCTTAGACCATTAGCCAGCCCGAGAGATCGAGGACCACGCCAACTGGCATGTCCCTGTAGTTCATCCCCTTCAGGTTATTAAAACTCTTGAGGACGGGGTCGGTGTGTATGCCCCACCACATTCTAACAACCCAGACGAACCATGGGGTTTCATTATGTCATTAGCGCTAAACCAAGCAGTACATATGAAACTTAGCCTCCGCCTAAGCTTTTACCTTAGACGCAACCTCGGGGGCTACACAGTCGGCACCACTGTGGGATTACCAGTCGAATCATGGAGGCTTTAGCCCCACGATCTTGTAGTTGAATCCCACAGAAGTGCCTGCATAACATATGAGTACCAGTTCTGGCCACCATCGAGTGACCAGCTCCGGCCACCTGCTCAACAGAGGGCTCGGGGGCTACTGTCGGGGTCTAGTACCCTAGGTACCACCGGTTATCGGTTACAATCCAAAATTCTGGATATGACCGGTTCCCTTCAGTGGCAAACAGTTGGGGAACCCTACACTCCGTAATGGATATGGCCCCACCACTCCAGGCTGAAGAGGAGGGGCCACTAACCAAAAAAGAACTAATCCCACCTCGACCTAGGACAAGGCCTAGGCCACCGGTCAAACACACTCGGGGGCTTTCAGCAACGGATAAGCATTGCCGGCCTAGCGGCCTAGGGAAGTGGCGGCCTTAGGCGCATGGTATGATGGGACATAGCCGCAGGAGCCCACATGCACTTGGCAGCTTGTACTCAAGTACTGAATCTATCCCATCGGCACCTAACGTAGTAGCTAGACCAATGATACACACCTAAACACCATGGTGAGTCTGACAGAGGATAAGTATGCCCTGGTAAAAAATGGTTTACTCCATCTAACATTCGGTAATGTAAGAACCCATATGGTCAATACTCCACCAAATATCCAAACCCTAAAAGGTGCCACCACCCACTACAGCACCTGGCAGGAGACCCTATCCCCTCATCTAACGGCTGCAGGCAGTAGGATGGTGTAGGGGGTAGGCTAGCCCATCCACATCGGCCCCCATGTGGGAAGGCTTAGCAGCCATGTAAAGCCATGCCCTGAAGCAACGTCTTCATGTACTGTCCCGGGCATCATCCACCTCAGCAGCAAGAACGCCCGGGAACCAAGAAGAACACTCGGGAGACTAGAAGAATGCCAGGGAAGCTCTGTCCAACCACTATGAACCAACCTTCTTAGTTTGGGGGCCCGCTGGCCTTGTAATTTTCTCCCAAATGTAAAAGTAACTAGTGTGTTGTTATCTGTAACACTCACTTTTTGCGAATCAAAATTTTGTCGAAGTAGTAGTCCTAGCGGGGCTAGCTTCGTCGAGCTAACGGCTCTTTGATTTTTAATTTAATTAGTCGCCTTCGTGCGACATTGCGATTTTTGAAAAGCATCACCCTCGCCTCAGAGCATTAGTTTGGCGAGGCTAGCCTTCTCAAAGGTCTGTTTTAGTGCCCTTGCTTTTTAGTGTTGCCTCTTTTTTCATCAGAGGTATTTGTTTTGAGACCCTTGCATTTTGGGGTTGCATCATTTTTTATCAGAGGTCTTTGTTTTGAGCCCCTTGCGTTTTGAGGTTACCTCTTTTTCATCGGAGGTCTTTATTTTGAGCCCCTTGTGTTTTAGGGTTGCCTTTTTTTTCATTGAATGTCTTTATTTTGAGCCCCTTGCATTTTGAGATTGCTTCTTTTTTCATCGGAGGTCTTTGTTTTGAGCCAACGAATGAAGGTTGCAATAAGGCGCATTCGGTCGTGGCTTTGGCTTAGCAAGCGTAATAGCTTTTGTCAAATGCGGAGCTAGCATCGCTAGCGATTTTGACGGTGGTCATCATTGTTTTGGGGAAATGAAGCTTATATTAATGCTTCGGAATTACATGGGCTCCTCCTCGTTAAAAACCTCACACCCTTGAGGGTTTCCACTGTGAGAAAAAGAGTATGGGCCCTGCGGAAATAAATGCGACATTTAAAAATTGATGATGAAAGGCCGTTTATAAATTACAAGACTTGTGCCTTACAACTTGCTTAGATATAAAATCGCCAAAGGTTTTCTACATTCCATGAATGCTCCAGCTTCGGCCCTTGAGGATCTGCAAGGCAAAAAGCCATTGGCCTTGTCTTTTCAATGATCACATACGGTCTTTTCCACTTTGTCTTAAGCTTTCCTGAGCTCTCTGTGTGAGGGCTCCGTAGGAGGACTAGGTTGCCAATGTTGAGATCTTTTTCCTTGACCTTCGGATTCCTCCGATCTTGTTTCATCTTGGTATTTCTGCAGATTGGCTACCATCTTTAGCCTTTATGATTCCAACAAATCCTTTTCCTCAGCTTCGCTAGCGCACGATGGCGCCTCTGCTGCTGTGCGTAGACTCTTGTATTTAATTTCCTCCGATAGTACTGCTTCAGCTCCGAACAACAACCGAAACAAGGTGAAATTGGTGACTCTGCAGACCATGGTGTTGTGACTCCATACTGCTCTTGGCATAACCTCCGCCCATTTACCCTTCTTTTCACCTTTGAGTATTTTCTTGATTGCCTCAAAAATCAAGGCATTGGCTTGTTCGACAACTACTTTAGACTATGGGTAGTATACAGATACAAAGGAGACCTTCATCCTGACTTGGTGAAAAAAATCTTTGAACATTACACTATCAAAATACTTGGCATTATCGATGGTGATCTGTTGAGGGACTCCGTAATAACAGATGATATTTTTCCAGAAATTTTTTTGGATGGTGGCAGAGGTTATGTTAGTTACGGGCTTCACTTTGACCCATTTGGTGAAGTACTCTACTACGATAATGGTGAAGGTGCCCAGGATGGAGCTATCAGCTGTGAAGGTTGTGCGGGGGCCCTGGAGCGATGCGAGAATTTCTGGCAAGCTTC
>VSTD030002333.1:0-11945 GCA_008808055.3 Sporobolus alterniflorus
TTTTTCCGCCGCCGTTCAGAGCAATTGATCAGTCGAGAAGCTAGAGGGGAGCTCGAGGAAGCCTCGGCGCACGTCCTAGGAGCCCAAGCTTCACTGGAGGTCACCCTCACCGTCACCAAGCACCTGCCGAGCAGCCTCTTCGTCGCCTGCTGTCCGTGGTCCATCTCCACCGCTCAAGAATGGCCTAGGTGAGCTCCCCACACTGCTCTGGCCACATAGGATGAAAACTCGGTGAGTTCCGCTCTTCGGAGGGCTCAAGCTGCCTAGCTCCGGCGAGCTCCAATGGAGCCACCACCGTGTTTCAACCGCGCCGCTGTCGCCGTTGGCCGGAGCCACGGAGAGCCGCTCGATCTGAGATGAACGTACGTGATTACATCCTAGGAATACCCCTTCACCCTTCTCATCTGAGCCACAGATCTTCAAAACGATGACCCACGTTGATCTGGGTTTATTAAACAATGGACCGCACCCACGGAGCAGTGCCGTGCACCCGGTCTACAGTTCCATGGACATATTCCATGGATTTTTCTTTAGTAAAATAATTCTGGAAATTCTAGAAAATCCTGGAACGTTGTATTTTTACATTTAACCCCCTAAACTTTTCCAAAATTATATTTTAGTCCCTGTAATTTTATATTTAGGTCCCTGTTTAACTTTTTATAGTTACAATTAGGTCCTTTTTTTAATTAATCTATTAATACTAATTAAATAATTAGTCTATCAACTTCAAACCCTCATAACTTCTTAACCGTAACTCCGATTTAGGTGATTTTTATGCTCACGCGTTTGTAGCGACGAGTAGAATATTTTGGTACTATTTGATTATAATTTAGGTACTGTCTGGTATACTATTTATTTATTTATTTGCAATTACTTGTTTCCGATCACTATCGTTAGGCGCCAACGACTTTGGGAATCTTGAAGAACATGACTTCCAAGACTTTGAGTAGCAGCCAGCGGGAGAGCTAGGCAAGTGACCCTTGACCATTTTGTTCCAATATGCAATCTCTCTCTAGTATACACATTGGCCTGCATGCTTTAATATTGTACCTAAGGCTCGAACTTCAGGATTTGGGTTCATACTTGGTTAGTTATGCTTAGCGATGCAGTCTTGAGTGTCATGCAAGTCTTTCCACCTTTATGATGTTGAGTTGCACTTGTGGAGTGTCGAGAGTGCTGGTCTTCCATCCGTCCTGATGTGAGGTGACCATGGTGAGGTTCGATGCTGTGGTTTGAGCAAGGTTTGGAATGGTGGAGATGGTTGGACTCCGTCAGGTGATGTGGTTTGTCATGCTCGAATCTGCTAAGGACCGAGTCACAGGAGTACACACCCCAGGACAACAGGTGCCGCCATGTGTCCGGTATGGAACGGCTTGCTTACTAATTAGGGATGCTATGGGAAGTGTGCATTGCTCGGATGAGTGGGGAATTTGGCGTAGTTACTCACCCAGGCTCACACGGTGCAAGAGGGGCCATGGTACCGTGACTACCCCGGGAAACCTTAGCATTGTTATGGTACTGGACTAGGGGGGATGAATGAAGGGGTCTGGGAGTAGATCACCGGGACGCTGAGAGAATTTAGGTTTAGACCCATGGGGCGGGCACAGGTATACTAGAAACTTTACTTGGAGTACTTTGACACACTGCCTTATCCTCAGGGGTTTAGGATGCCGGACTTTAGTAGGTTCACATGGGATGATTCACAAACCACTTATGAACATGTAGGCCAATTCCTGGCTCAGATTAACAACACCGGGTTAACTGACATGCACAAAATATGGCTTTTCCCTTTGTCCCTATCCGGTCTGGCATTTAGCTGGTTCACTTTGTTGGCACCTAACTTGATAGATAACTGGCCCACCCTAGAACAGAAATTTCATGGGTATTTTTACAATGGTGAGGTCGAGCTTAGGTTTTCTGACCTTATTGCTGTATGGCAGAAACATAACGAAGCAGTGCTTGAGTTTTTACGGAGGTTCGGGGAGATGAGAAACAGATGCTATAATCTGACCATAGGGGAGAAGGATCTTGTGGACTTGGCTTTTGCAGGATTGTCTTCATATTTGAGGGAGAAACTGGAGGGACATGCGTTTTTGGATGTAAATCAGGTGCTGTAGAGAGCAGTGGTGCATGAGAATCGGGGTAAAGACCAAAAGGCATATAGCCGATTCAGGGACAATGGCCACAAGGACAAGGAGAAGGGAGGTGTTAACTATTTGGAGGACAACCCGACTAGTGACGAAGAAAGGGGAGGTATATGTGGCTGAATTGGTTGACACACCAATGGACAAGCCAATATCTTGCTCATTCTTGAGGCAGGGTGCCGGCAGAAAAGATGAAGTAAAGTACACCTTTCATATGTCAAAGTGTGACAGATTATTAGATGTATTGGTAACAGGGGGATGATTAGGTTAACGAGCGAGGGCCAACAGGATCACGGCCAGAGAGATCATCGGGCCAGGGTATTCGGTGCTCGGTGAGGTTGTCAAGAAGTCAAAGGAAGGTGGTGCACAGATGGGAGCCGGACATAGAGAGGTCTCATCGTTTTGTACCAGTGGCAGGGAGGCCGTGGGCACCGAGAGGAGGTTGGCACAACCCAGAAGAGCTAACCTAGCATGGCCCAGAGTGGTCACTAACCCGGTGCAACCCGGGACAGCTAACCCGACATAGCCTAGAGTGGTCGCTAACTCGGCGCAACCGTACCTGGGACAGCTAACCCAACATGGCCCAGAGTGGTTGCTAACCCGGTGCAACCAGGGATAGCAAAACTGACGCAACCCGGAATAGCCAACCCGACGCGATTCGGAATAGCCAACCTGACGCAACCCAAAGCTGCTAACCCAACACAGCCCGGAGCAGCCAATCCGACACAACCCGGAGTGGTTAACCCGACTCACCTCAGAGTAACGGTTGACCTGAGACAGTCCAGGTTTCCGAACAGCCAATTCATTGGTTGAATCAGGCCTGCCCATTGGTCACCGTTAGGCAGACATGGAGGGAGAAGCATTTGGCTAGGGATGAAGCAGATGATAGCAATGACGACGATGATATCTACGAGAGGGACGAGACGGTTTCAACAACAAAAGAAGGTAGCGCAGCAGAGCATGAGAAGAGCATGGTCCTTGAGGTGAACATGGTCTTTGAGATATCTATTGAGTTTCGTGCACCTGAGTCCAGTGTCGTGGAGATAATCTTGGGCGCTGAACGGGCGGTGTTCAAAAAACCCATAAGAGCTGGTGAACACATGAAGCCTTTATTCATCAAAAGGCATTGATGATGGTGGATGGAGGTGCCAGCGTACATATAATACCATGGACGTTTTTGAAAGGTTAGGGCACCGAGAGGAGGATCTAAAGCAGACCAATCTTAGTTTGAGTGGCTTCTCAGGCGAATTGGCTGAAGTGAAAGGTATCATCGGGAAAGTGCTTATAGTGGAAAGTAAAACACTACCGATGGCTTTCTTTGTCACAGACGTGAAAGGAAGGTACAACGTGCTCATGGGGTGAGATTGGATCAATGCCAATGAGTGTGTACCATCAATGCTTCATCTTCATCAGCAGGTGGTGCAGTGGGTCGAAGACCGGGTGGAGGTGATAGAGGCTGATGACTCCTCATGCGTTGCTGTGGCTGAGTCTCAAGTAGACATGTAGGGAGGGCATATGAGCTGCCTCATCAGAAAAGATCTGTCAGAGTATGACAATGTGAATGTGGGGAAAGAGGGATTCATACCCATCAGCGTAAAGCCAACGACGAGTGCGATTCGATTAACCAAAGACCTGGTTTAGAAGCATAGCAAAGAGGAGAGCATCAAGTGGCTCCGGAGACAGGCAGATGAGCATCGTTCATCAAGGAACGATGCAAAGGAAGTGGTAGATGATTTTGATGAGGTTGGCAAACTGGAGAGCGGTTTCATGTCAATGGACACGCTTGAAGAGGTAGATATAGGGGATGGTTCATGTTTGCGAGTGATCTATCTAAAGGCTAATCTACCTAAGGCTATGAAAGAGGAGCTGTGCAGGTTGTTGAAAGGATTCATTGACTATTTTGCCTGGGATTATACCGAGATGCCCGGATTAGGGAGAGATCTAGTGGAACATCAACTGCCAATTAAGCTGGGATTTAGGCCCTACAAGCAGTCGGCCAGAAGCTTCAGTCTTGAGATAGTTGCTAAGGTAAAGGAAGAGGTGGATAGGCTGTTGCAAGCAGAGTTTATTCGTCCATGCAGATACGCTGAGTGGGTGTCCAACATGGTGCCTGTTGAGAAGAAGAACACAGGCAAAATAAGGATATGCATCGACTTTCACAATTTGAACAGGGCTACCCAAAAGGACGAATACACAATGCCGGTCGCGGATGTGTTGATCAATAGTGCTTCAGGCAGTAAGGTGATCAACTTCTTGGACGGTAACGTGGGATACAACCAAATTTTCATGGCACCTAAAGACATAAGCAAAACGGTGTTCCGATGTCTGGGATTCTTGGGGCTATTCGAATGGGTTGTAATGACCTTCGGGCTCAAGAATGTTGGGATGACGTATCAGCAGGCAATGAATCTAATATTCCATGACTTGCTAGGGCGCATGATGGAAATGTACATCGAAGACAATGTGATCAAGTCATTGGGTTTTGAGGAGCACTTGGATAATCTGTAGGAGGCTTTAGAAAGGATGAGGAAGTATGGGTTGCGAATGAACCCCCTGAAATGTGCTTTCAGTGTAACAGCAGGGAAGTTTTTGGGCTTCATTGTGCATGAACATGGCATTCAGATCGACCCAAAAAAGGTTGAGTCTATCAAAGCACTTGAGGAGCCCGTGTGCAAACCAGACGTGCAGAAGATGCTGGGTAAAATTAACTATCTGAGGCAGTTTATATCAAACCTAATGGGGAAGATTGAGTCGCCGCTGCCGTTGGTAAGGCTTAAGCACGAGAAGGATTTCATTTGGGGGCAGAACAGAGGGTGGGCTTCGAAAAAAATCAAAGAGTACCTGAGTAATCCTCCAGTGCTCCGAACACCAGTCATCGGCAAGGAGTTTTGATTGTACATCGCTGTGCAAGTGTGCATAGTGGGGACCATGTTGGTTCAGGAGAAGGACCAGAAGGAGTTCCCGGCCGCTTACACCAGTCGATGACTTGGAGATGCTGAGATGAGGTATGCTTCCCTTGAAAAACTATGTTTAGCATTATACTATGCTTGTAACAAGTTTAGACATTACGTTCTAGCCAACACTTGTGTAGTAGTAAGTCAATATGATGTGATTAAATATTTGTTACCCAATCCAATTTTCAGTTGGCAAATGGGCAAGTGGACACATGCATTAGTTGAGTATGATTTAACCTTTGGATCCCTGCAAGCTACCCAAAAGTCAGGTGATAGCTGATTTTGTTTTAGACCATACCCCTGGGTGGGTAGTGAAATTGAAATGGTAGAGGCCCGCCCTTGGCAGTTGTTTTTCGATGGGTCTATTTGTGGGAAAGGCAATGGGATTGGCTGTGCCATCGTGTCTTGAAGCAAAGGGGTTTTCAGGTTATCTGTCAGGTTAGAGTTTGCGTGCACTAATAACCAAGCGGAATATGAAGCTTTGATTTGGGGCCGGGAATATTTGCTAGACATGGGGGTGAAAGCTGTAGAGGCTTTTGGGGATGCAAAATTAATAGTGCAACAGATAGAAGGGGAAAGTCAATGTGTGGATGGGGTATTGAATGCTTACCGGGATAAGTGTGTAGTAGTAATCAGGGGTTTGGACACTTTCCACATTAGACATATACCTAGAAAAGAAAATATCAAAGCAAATGCGTTGGCTCAGCAAGCGTCGGGGCTTGAAATAAGGAAGGGGATGTTCTTCATAACAGAAAGGTTGACGTTACCAGATGTGTTGATGACTGATTTAGGCTGACCTAGCGCTGCCTGAGGCTGGTGGTATGACCGACCCAGGCACGCGGTCTGACCGCCTGGCCCGGTTAATTACGGGAAGGTTTAGATCGAGTCGGATTTTATCTTTAAATTCCTTGTTTCATGAAAAACATGACTCCAACTTAGGGAAGACCACCCCAGGCCTATATAATAAAGGTCTCATGGCCCATTGAGGGCATCCCAATTGCATCTAAAACAATTTTATCAATGTAGTTACATTTTTATCTCTTTTTCCCTAATTCTCTTTTCCAAACCCCAATTCTATTCTCTCTTCATCCTGGTGGTGGCTTGAGACATTCTAGGTGGCATTGCTGACCTAGAATAACCCTTAGGTGAGCTTCTCCCAATGGGGTCCCTCCTAGAGGAGTGATCCAAGGCAACCGACGTGAGTTCACGCATCACCTAGGAGCAGACGGTCAGATCGCCACCAGGCACGGTCAGACCGCCAGCCCCTATTCACCGATAGTTAGATCGCCAGCACTGACCGGTCTAACCGCCAGTGCCTAGAGCATAGGCCCTGTTTTGGGTACACACAGATGTGTTCATGTAGGGACGGCGAAATTTTCAGCGTAAACACACTTTTTGGTGAGTCCATTGGGGAGAATCTCTGGTTGGATCTAAACCGAGACACTCTACCCCATGTCTACTTCCGAGATCAGCAACGAGAATGTCATCATGGCATCATTCAACGACGTGCCAGAAGAGGTCCCAAAGGCATTCGAAGAACGCAAGAAGGCTCGAGAGGAGGAGATGCAGGAACTTCTTGCATGCTATGTGAAAGATCGTCGTGGCTCCATCACACAAATCAAGGAGCACGTTCTTCCTCTGATCGACTCCACAAAAGAGGTACACACAGTGAAGGTATTGCATCCATCTACCTCTGTCACCCCCGAGGATATCTCTACTATGTTTTCTGAGCATGTTAAACTCACTAGGAATATGGTAGGAGATGAAGTAGCTAAAGATTTGGCTAAATTTTCAAAAAATTCTAAATACCAGCCCACAACTTTTGCTACTACACATCCCATGGCACATAGTCCATCGGCTACACCAAGCACATCGGTGACACAACCTCCGTATGGCATGCCGTTGAACTACTTTAGTGGGCAAACACCTCCGGGCCACAAAACCGCCATGACACTTTACATGTTAGAGCCTACATCTACCTCTAGTATCCCACCAACTTTGGCCATACCCTGTCAAGCTAGCATTGTACCACCGATTGTACCCACAGGTGCCGACAGCAACACCACTACCGGGGTTAGATACGCTGCACCACAGGCACCCCTGACAAGTCATTTTAATGAAACTACCGCTAGAATATGGGAGGGTGTTGAAGCTAGGCTTAGGGATATGGGGCTTAGTCTGATTAGCCACAAGATCTATCAAAAACCGTATCCAAGTATCTTCGATTCAGTTGCATATCCCACAGGTTGGCATGTCCTGGATTGTATTAAAATTGATAGCGAGGGTTCTCAAACCATGTGGGAACACGTGAGTCAATATTTAGCTCAATTAGGAGAAGCAAGCTCCATTGAACTATTGCACGTTTGATTATTTTCTTTATCATTGACCAAAACTGCTTTTGCTTGGTTTTCTTCACTCCCCGCATACTCTATTTATGGATGGGAACCACTCAAGTAGAAATTCCATGAGCACTTTTATAGCGGCACTAGTGAAGCTAAATTAGCAGATTTAACATCGGTTAGACAAACCCGCGATGAATCGGTTTCAGATTATTTCAAATGATTCAAAGAAACTAAAAACTGGTGTTTTAATTTAACTATCTTTGAAAAGGATCTTGCTGATTTGACTTTCCAAGCGATGCATTCTTATCTTAAAGAAAAATTGGAGGGTCATATTTATCTTTCGCTTACAAAATTGCAACAATTTGCTTCGGTTCAAGAAAATTGAATCAAGAACACTAAAGAAATTGTTAGGCCATCACATCACAAAGTGCATGCAGTTGAACATAGTTCAGATAGTTTGGGTGATGAGTCTAGCGAAGTGTTAACTGTTGAGTTCATTTGGACATCCAAGACCAATTCCTTGACATGCGATGCGTTGAAGCCAATTCATAAAAATCAGCAAGATAATATTAAATATTCGTTTGATGTAGCTAAATGCAATAAGATTTTTGATGAATTACATAAGGGTGGTTACATCAAGCTTTCTCATACATTAACACCGCTTGAGGAGTTGAAGCGGCGAGCTTATTACAAATGGCATAATTCTTTCTCTTATGCTATTAACGATTGCAATGTTTTCCATTGATAGGTACAATCGTCCATTAATGAAGGACTATTGAGCCTTAAGGAGATGCAAATTGATCAGAGTCCGTTCCCGGTCAACAAGCTAGACTTGGAGAACCCTGCTGTTCTGTTTTGGCCAGAACAAGCCGATACGACAAAAGGAAAGAACGTGGTCATCGGTGATCCAAGACTGTTAAGAGACGTAAAGTCAACACCATCCCGCAAAGTGGTGGTGGAGAAGCTCCCCGATGGTGAAGAGACAATAACAATTACCGTCATGGGCTCTACGATGGGTAGCCACATAGGAAAAACCAAATGATCAGCTTCGGCTCACGACAACGGAAAGCGGAAGCTAGCCGCCACTGACTAGAAGTAGGTGGTTCGACTGCCACCCAGCCGATCAGACTGCCGTGATGGATCAAAGCTGGCAACACAACAGCATGGTCCGACCGCCCCGTCTCAGGACCGAGCCTTGAGGATGATCAAGCCACGAAGCCTGTAAGCCGACAAATGGAAGGTGAACAAGGGGAGGAACAACAAGCCTACATTCAAGCCCACATTCGACTACCTCCTGGACAAGTACACCAGAGCCAGTCCAAAGGATCGGGCTTTGAAGCGGCCGAGACCTCCGATGAGGCAAGAATGCTAAGAGCAGCCAAGACAAACAAAACCCAGGGCTAAAGGGATGAAAGTTGCAGAAGAGGGGAATGATCTGAGGACTTCACAACCTGCATACTTCGCTCACCCTTTTGGCCATCCTGGTGCATCAAGCTCAGAAGGTTTTCTGGGAAATCAAATGCAGTTGTGTCCTCCCCCGATGATGCTAACATACCGATCTGGGATCCATATCATCAAATCTAGGTAAATTATCTGCCTATGATGCCAAGGACTTCTTGGGGCTGGGGGGCACCTCGCCAAGCAGTTTTTGTGAGGTTGGAGTTCCCGACAAATGACTGAGTTGATTTGTCCTCCGGTCAACAAAACATCAAGCCGATCAATGAAGAAAAGGTTGTGCTCAATAGTGAGATCGAAAGGACTACTATCGACGATGTCATCCAAATTGGTACAAGCCAAGTGAAGCTCAGCGAAGAGTTTAATGGACATATCATCATCAATGATTGGGCCAACACAATCATGGAGGATGCTGCACCAGACCACGAAGAAGAGAAGATCGACAAGGTTGTCGATTCCAAGTTTTTATAGCCAATATGGTGTCCTCCCAGTCTTACTCACACCCAAAAGTAGAAGCTTCAATGACTACGGCTTACGGAGATGAGGGAAAAGGAGTGAGAGAAGCGGCGGGTTGAATTGTTTGATGAGATCAAGCCTAGGACCCTGCCAAAGCAAGAATGGAAGAGGAAGGCAGCACCCTGATGCAGTACAGTCGAGCTAGCTGCCGGTGGTCAGACCACGGTGCCAGGCGGTCGGACTACCGCCGACTTAGTACCTAGCGGTCAGACTGCACCTGTTGGTGGTTAGATCGCCCGAGCTTCAGAGGAGCATGACCCGCTCACAAACCGAGCCGGCCAGGCCTCTACATCGAACAGCTAGTTGGGCAGTCCAACTAGAGTCTCTGATGGTCTGACCACGGTTGAGGATGGTCAGACAGCAAGCCCAGGTGGTCCGACCGCCAGTTCCTATAGAACCAATACCAGCAGCGGCACCGATGGAACTTCTTTGCCCGTCGCCATGGCGGAGGATACCGATGATGATCTCCTAGATTATGAACCCTCTCCTGCACATAATGGTATGGAAGTCAATGTTGTATACTTATCATCTACCGATTACTCATTGGGACCACATGATGCCATCTTCATGAGGCCAACGAAGTCAGAAGATCATTTGAAGCCGATGTACATCTGTGGGCACCTGAACAGTATGCTGGTGGCCCACATGTTGGTTGATGGAGGCACCACGGTGAATGTGATGCCCTATGCCACCTTCAAGAAGCTTGAGAAGACCGATGCCGGACTTGTCAAGACAAACATGATGATCATGAGCATCGCAGGAGATAGACCCATCGATCCTAAGGGCGTCGTGTCAATGGAGCGCACCGTGGGAAGCAAGATGATCCCCATGACGTTCTTCATCATGGAAGTACAAGGTAACTACAACTCCATCCTAGGCCATGATTGGATTCATGCAAACCATTGTGTTCCTTCTACTTTGCATGAATTCTTGATTCAATGGGTTGATGAGAAAGTAGAAATTGTGCGTGCGGATGTATCAGCTTGCGTTGCTACTACCGATTCTTCATCTTTATCTCACTCCAACATCAAGTGCTTGCCGGGTCAAGATATTTCAGATTGTGACTTTGTAAGTGTGTCCAAGGAAGGTTTCATTCCTGTTTCTATAAAACCGGTTGATGATAGGCTGAACCTCATTATGTAATTTAATGGATCATAACTGATGCGTTCATTAAGAATCATCACATTTTATTTAATTGTTTGGTCGTTTGTATGTTTTTGGATCATTAAAACTCACCAAAAATAGGGGGGCATATGTTGATGACCGATTTAGGCTGACCCGACACAGCCCGAGGCTGGCGGTCTAACTGCCCTAGGCACGTGGTCTGACCGCCTGGCCTAGTTAATTATGGGAAGGTTTAGATCGAGTCGGATTTTATCTCCAAATCCTTTTTTTTTGTGGGCAACATGACTCCAACTCAGGGAAGACCACCCCAGGCCAATATAATGAAACTGTCATGACCGATTGAGGGCATCCCAATCGCATCTAAAGCAATTTTATCAATGTAGTTACATTTTTATCTCTTTTTCCCTAATTCTCTTTTCCAAACCCTAATTCTATTACCTCTTCGTCCCGGCGGTGGCTCAAGACATTCTAGGTGGCCTTGCCGACCTAGAACAACCCTTAGGTGAGCTTCTCCTGACGGGGTCCCTCCTGGAGGAGCGATCCAAGGCGACCGACGTGAGTTCACGCATCACCTAGGAGCAGATGGTCAGACTGCCAGCCCTTATTCACCAACGGTAAGACCGCCAACACCGGTCGGTCCGACTATTAGTGCATGGAGCAGAAGCCCTAGGCCCTATTTTGGGTACATGTAGATGTGTTCCTATAGCGGTAGGAAAACTTTCGGTGTCAACACAATGGACTGGTGCATGGTGGCAAATCAGGCAAGGGGTGTTTTGACGGAGACAGTAGACAAGGAGAGAAGAGACCGACATCATCAAGGGCCTGTGATGGTGAGTCGGTCATGGATAAGAGAATGACGGGGAGTGTAGGGGTACATGAGAGACCGACACAACGGGAGAATGATTGCCAGAAGTGAGAAGATGTGTCCGTTACGAATGAGGGCGAGGACTAGAGGCATGTGCTAATTACATATTTGAAAGACCCTAGCAGTACCCGAGATAGGAAGACACACAGACAGGCATTAAAATACACTTTGGTAGATGGTGAGCTATATAGGCGAACACTTGAAGGGTTAATGCTGAAGTGCTTGGGAGAGGAGCAAGCATGAGTCACCACAGGTGAGGTGCATGAGGGACTTTGCGGGACTCACCCATCGACACATAATATGAGATTGATGCTGAGAAGGGCTAGTGTGTACTGGCCAACGATGATGGACGACTGTGTGTGGTACAAGAAAGGATGTGAGGCCTGCCAGAGATTTGGGGATGTGCAATTATCGCCTGCTAGTGTGATGCATCCGATGATAAAGCCATGGTCGTTCCGCAGATGGGGCTTGGATTTCATAGGAGAAGTGTATCCAGCGTCATCTAAAGGGCACCAGTTCGTTCTCATTGCAACTGATATATTAC
>VSTD030002334.1:0-11942 GCA_008808055.3 Sporobolus alterniflorus
AGGTTGAGTACACTTATGGTTGGTACTCAGCAAGTGCAGGAATAAATGATATGCAAAGGGTAATAACAAGGTAAATAAATTATAAGGCTATAAGCAGAAATGCACCTATACTTGACTCATGATTTACTAGCACCTATTCTCTAAAGTTAAAGTTGTAGGGTAAGACTACCCAATTAAGTTGAATTAATATTCTCAAAGTATGATCCACAAAGGGGATACTATAGATCATAAGGCTCCACACATGCTAAACCAAAACCATTCCAATCCTATCCCAAACCAACTAATCTTGAGAGGATCCAGACCGCTTGTAACCGTAAGCACGACTGTCATGACAGTTGTACACATTGCAAAGATAGCACCCTATACCCACGAGTAGTGATTTCATTGCTAGCTAAGCGACTATAGAAACCTCCTTTTTGTCATTCTTATACTTCCTTTGGTGTATGACCTAGAGATCACCACATGCCGTTACAAAGGTTTACTATGGGTCGTATGCCGAGCTTTGCTAAGGTAGTACACGGTACCATAGCATTGCAAAGGTTTTTCGGGGTAGTCGTGGTACCACGGCCCCTCTTGCACTGTGTGAGCCTGGGTGAGTAACTACGCTGATTCCCACTCATCCAAGCAAGGCACACTTCTCACAACATCCCTAATTAGTAAGCAAGCCGTTCCATACCGGACATGTGGCGGCACCTGTTGTCCTGGGGTGTCTACTCCTAAGATTCGGTCCTTAGCAGATTCGAGCATGACAATCCACATTACCTGACAAAATCCAACTGTCTCCACCATTCCAATCCATGCTCAAACCACAACATCGATCCTCATCACAATCACCTCACATCACGATGGATGGAAGACCACATCTCTAAATAATAACACAAGTCAGACTCAATATCATAAAGATGGAAAGACTTGTATGACACTCATAACTGCATCGCTAAGCATAACTAACCAAGTATAAACGCAAATCCTAAGTATGAGGCTTAGCTAACAGTATTAAAGCATGCAAGCTAGTGTGTATACTAGAGAAAGAAAGCACATAGGATCAATGTGGTCAAGGGTCACTTGCCTTGCTCTCCCGCTAGCTGCTGCTCAAAGTCTTGAATGTCGAGCTCTTGAAGATTCTCAAAGTCTTCAGCGCCTAATGATAGCAATCAGAAACAAGCATTACAAATAAATAAATAAACAGTACATCAAACATTACCTAATGACTAAACAAATAGTACCAAAGGATGCTACCCGTTGCTACAAATATGTGAGCACAAGAATCAACTAAATCGGAGCTACAG
The DNA here is from genome assembly GCA_008808055.3 of Sporobolus alterniflorus. Lineage (NCBI taxonomy): Eukaryota > Viridiplantae > Streptophyta > Magnoliopsida > Poales > Poaceae > Sporobolus > Sporobolus alterniflorus. The sequence continues at coordinate 1,290 of VSTD030002334.1, forward strand.
TTAAGAAGCTATGAAGGTTTGAAGTTAATAGATTAAATAGGTAATTAATATTAATAGATTAATTAAGAAAATGACCTAATCGTAATTATAAAAAGTTAAAAAGGGATCTATATGTAAAATTATAGGGACTAAAATATAATTTTGGCAATGCAGGGGCAAGGCGGCGATCCCTTGAGCAGGTTCCGACGAGAAGTAGCGCAAAACAAAGAGGGGGCCAGGGGGATCCTTACCCTAGGTCTCTTGTGACATGGGACAACGGTTAGGCGATGCGCAGTGGGGTGCCTATCTTCATGGGCTCGGGTGTCGACTATTGGTGGTGGTGGGGTCTCTCCGGCAAGGATGCGGGGCGTGGAAGCTTTGGGGAACCCGAGCGGTCCCTCTCGACTCATTGGTGGAGCTCAGACTGCTTTACTTCGGCTGGGCAACGACGGCGGCTAGCGAGGAGAATGGCAGCTCCGTGTGGTGCTCCAAAAAGGTCGTCGGGTTGCTCTTTTTTATAGTGGGAAGGCTACGGCAAGATGCGCATGGATTCCTCCACCAATCAACTTCTGATTTTGGTTTATCCAAGGACGATTCTCAATTGGATTCACAAACGGATAAGAGGGTTCGTTTTAATCCCTAAAATCTCGCTTCGGGTCAGAGTCCGACGCCACCATGGCTCGCGCATGTGGTCTGGCTCATTGCAGCGGCGGTGTGAGGTGGACTCAGGGTCGACACAATAGACAGCGGCCATCAGCACATGGCGAGCGATGGCGCGGTGGCACGTCCATCTGGGAGCAGGGGACCCTGGACGGGGAATTCAGCCGGTGCGGGCCTGTTTGGGCCGCAAGCTGGGAGGCTAGCTGGGTGCGCAGAAAACAGAGGAAGAAAGGAGCTGGGCTAGGGAATCAGTTTGGGCCCAAGGCCAATTAAGGAAATAGGAAAAAGTTTTTAATTTTCAATCTTTTATAGATTGTAAATTCATTTGAATTCAAATCAAATTTAAATTTCGAACAATTCCTATTCACAAAATAAAATACAAGAGCACTTCATCACACAATGAAAATATGCAGCGGCATGAATGCAACAAACATAATTATTTATTTATATAAATAATTTTTTAGTGTTTTATTTCCTTGTGAAAATCAGGGTGTTACAGTGCCAGAGCAGAAAAGGCCTTCGACGATATAAAGTAGTACCTTCAGCACTTGCCAACATTATCAAGTCTAGAACAGGGCCAGCCTCTCATATTGTATGTCTCTGCCACACATTCAGTAGTAAGCGGAGCTCTGGTTGTTGAAAAAGACGCAACACAGACATGAGCTATGGCAAAATAGCAGTACCCAGTATATTTTGTATCGGAGGTCCTAGCCAGTTCCAAAAAGTATTATTCTGAAGTTGAGAAGATTTGTTATGCGGTAGTTATGTGCTCAATGAAGCTTTGACATTATTTCAAGGCTCACACCATAAGAGTGTTGACAAACCAGCCACTACACGACATCTTTGTCAAAAGGGATAGCTCCGAATGAATTGGCAAATGGGCGACAGAGCTTTCAGAACATATTATCAACTTTGAAAAGCACCGAGTTCGTAGAGCATTCGAGGCCTTCTGGATTTTTCATCGAGTAGTTCCCAACGTAGTGCTTAAGACTATAGGTGTCATGCACCGAATTGGCAAATGGGCAGTCTAGATTTTTCATCGAGTAGTTCCCAACCTAGTACTTAAGACTATAGGTGTCATGCGCCGAGTTCGTAGAGCATTCGAGGCCTTCGACGACCCAAATCGGGACCTTGCTCACTTTATGAAGTCAGGGGTTTTCCACAGGTGTGACCAGTTCTTAGTGCCATGGCCGCACAACATTGAGCCTTATGCTTAGCGTGGCGTAGAGCCTAAGCTAAGTGCTCGCCTGGCCAGACATTTGAAGACCTTGATCCTCCAGGGTTGTTAGGTATCGAGTTCCTCTGGATACTCGGATTTTTCTCAAATTACGACAAGCTAAGTGCTCTTTGGTTGCGCGGCACATGGCCTGACTACTCCTACAAGTGAAACTATGTGATCTGAGGTTTTGAACACTAATCGAGTCATGCGTCCCTCCCAGTCCGTTTTTGACTAAGTGTCCCGTCTGTAAGATGCTACAATCATCTAACCCGGCCATGCGAAGTCTTTCACAGCTGAGGTGGTATGACAGGCGTCGCACTCATTGACTAGAGTCATGATGCGCAACCGGAGTCAGGAAGGGCGACCGAAGTCGGGATATATGATCGAAGTCATATCTTCCGACCGGAGTCGGTCGTACGATCGGAGTCGTAATATACCTACATTATAAGCATGTATAATGGGTAACATATGATATGAAAATTTATCCAGTATTCTGAATAAGATAATCAGTTAGCCTATTTCCTCTTCTGAGTCATTCATAGTATTATCCACTCAGCAGGACCAGACCTTAGACCGCGAGCATAGGGTACGTAGCCACGGAGGCGTGACCCATATAGCATCGGACATAGCATAGGTCATTATCCTGCATGGTGTGATATACTCGGGATATGTGTCATAAAAGTACTCAGCAAAAATGTGAGCTTGTCACCTGACTCATGTGCATATAAACAATTATCTTTCATTGACGACTCTGTGTGGCATGTGCCTTATGCCCATTAACCACTGACTCTGGCTCGAAGCGCTGATGCTAGGTTGTTTGGTGCCAAGGCCAGCCATGTGACATAGAAGAAATAGTCAATGCAATTTATACTACACATAAGCGGTAATAATTAAAAAGAACTGACATGCAGTTAAAAATGGGAGCAGTATAGAATGATACGTGCAACCCCCGACTGGTTATTATACAAGAATAGTATATTAACTAGTTGAAAATAAAGCAAGAAAAGTATTAATTCAGAAGTAAATACTGTTATGAATATGACTTAGCTGGTTCGACGAAGTATCCCATAACATTGTGGTGACAACAAGCACGACTTGAGTCAAGGTCGGCGCTGTAGGTAAAAGCTTGCTCGAGTCGGGCCATCGGTCGAAGAAGTACTCCTAGAACCCCCGAGTCTGGCGATGAACCTTCAAGCTAGACTGATGGTCAGGGAAGTATGCGTCAAGCCCCCGAGTCATGCTGGCGACGACGCTGCCGAAGTGACTTGGTTGTGGCGTGTTATCGATGCCGAGTCATGGTGACGATGGCACTGCCGAGGTGACTTGACCACAGTGCAATGTCGATATCAAGTCATGCTAGTGATGGTGCTATCGAGACGATGTTTATCGTGGTACGATATCACTGCCGATTGACCTTGGCAGACGAGCGGCCAGTTGCTGGAATACCAAGTGGCCTCGGGTCACCTCGATTCGAAACTTTGGACCACATTAGCTTCAGATCGGAGTCCTGCACGGATACAAACTCGTGCGTGGAAAAGGAAGAAAATAACCCCCCATGGTGAGTTAAATTGACCACTAATATATTTTATTGGGCACGTGAGGAATAAACAAAGTAAGAAATAATGAATACTAGTAAAAGTTTTCCTGTTTTCCTGTGCAGGTGCGTGTGTGATGGACTTGGGAGTTGAGGAATCAACCCGACGACCTCTTGTTCGATGTGGGCGTCATCACCAGCAATCTGTAGTTGACTGCCTCACCATACGTGGAAATCTGGGTTGGCCTCGATCGAGCCGGAAGTCAACCTGATGTGGATGCTGCTCACGTGGCCGCCATGGCATCGTCGACAGCTGGAATATTCTTGCAGATTGATCTTGATCTTGCTTGATTATAGCCATCAAACTTGACACAATGGATCTTCACGCCTAGCCCCATGGTGAGCGCCAACTATCATGGTTTGTGACATTGATTTAGAATATGGGTGGTCGTGAGATTGAGAAAACAATGATAACACAAAAGAGGCAAGGATTTTAGACAGGTTCATGCCTCCCAGAGGATAATAGTCCTACGTACTATGTTCTCGTATTGCTCGTGGCGATTGGTGTGGTGGTTGAAGTTGTTGGACTTCTCTCCTGTGGGGTGCCTCTACCCCTCCTTTAATATCCAAGGGGGGTGAGGTTACAAGGAAGGTAACCGAGTCGGTTATAACATGATCCTAATCAGGACTCTATCTCTACTTGCATATTTTACATATATTCTTATAGATATAATTATCTACGCCTTGGGGAGCACGCTATGGTCCTCTGGAATCTTCTGGATGGTAGGCCGAGTTGTAAAGGACCCCTCCTTGGGCCTTCCGAGTCCCTATGAGGTGGTACCCCGAGTACTAATCCTCGTCATCACCCTATTCCGGATATTGTTCGGAGCTGAGGCAGTACTACCGGAACAAATTAAGCACCAAAGTATGTGCACAACAGCGGAGGTACCACCATGCCCTAGCGAAGCTGAGGAAAAGGATTTATTGGGATCAGAAAGGCTCAAAGTAGTAGCTAATCTGCAGAAGTATCAAGATGAGACAAGGTCCTGGAGGGATCCGAAGGTCAATAAAAAAGATTTCGACGTTGGTAACCTAGTCCTTCTATGAAGCCCTCACACAGAGAGCTCTAGCAAGCTCGGGTCAAAATGGGAAGGGCCATCCGTGATTATTGAAAAGACAAGACCTAGCTTACCGCCTCGCGGATCCTCAACAACCGAAGCTGGAGCATTCACGGAATGCAGACAATCTCCGTCGGTTCTATATTTAAGTAATTTGTATGACGTAGGTCTCATAACACATAAACAAGCCTTCCCCATTAGACTTCAATTATTGCATTTATTTTCTTGGGGCCCATACTCTTTTTCTCATAGGGGAAGCCCATAAGGGTGGGAGATTTTTAATAAGGCGGAGTCCATGTAACCCCAATGCAGTAATATAAGCTTCCATCCCCCAAAACATTGATCACCACTGTCAAAATTGCTAGCAACGCCAACTCCGTATTCGACAAAAGCGGTTACACCCGATAAGCCAAAGCCACGACCAAAGGCGCGTTATTGCAACCTTCGTTCATTTGCTCAAAAGAAAGACATCCGATGAAAAAAAGAGGCAACCCCAAAACACAAGGGGCTCAAGCAAAAGACCTCCGATGAAAAAAGAGACAACCCCAAAATGCAAGGGAGTCAAAAGAATGACCTCTGATAAAAAAGAGGCAACCCCAAAACACAAGGGGCTCAAAAGAAAGACATCCGATAAAAAAGGCAACCCTAAAATGCAAGGGGCTCAAACGAAAGACCTCTGATGAAAAAGAGGCAACCCAAATGCAATGGGCTCAAACAAAAGTCTTCCGATGAAAAAAGAGGCAACCCCAAAATACAAGGGGCTCAAACAAAAGACATCCGATAAAAAAAGAGGCAATCCAAAATGCAAGAGGCTCAAACGAAAGACCTCCCATGAAAAAAGAGACAACCCCAAAATGCAAGGGGCTCAAACGAAAGACCTCCGATGGAAAAAGAGTCCACCACAAAATGCTTGAAGGCGAGGGTGACGCTTTTCAGTTTCATCTCGAACGTGAAACGTTAACGGCACATCGCACGAAGGCGATCCCACAAATAAAAAATCAGGAGCCGTTAGCTCAATGAAGCCAGCTTCTCTAACATAACGCTTGAAGATGAGGGTGACACTTTTCGGTTTCATCTCAAACGTGAAATGTTAATGGCACATCACACGAAGATGATCCCATAAACAAAAAATCAGGAACCGTTAGCTCACTGAAGCCAGCTTCGCTAACCTAACGCGTGAATGCGAGGGTGACACTTTTTGGTTTCATCTCAAACACGAGATGTTAACGACACTTCACATGAAGGAGATCCCATAAACTGAAACTCAAGAACTATTAGCTCACCGAAGCCAGCTTCGCTAACCTAACGCTTGAAGGCGAGGGTGATGCCTTTTGGTTTCATCTCAAACGCAAGACATTAATGGCACATCGCATGCGATCCCATAAACCAAGAATCAGGAACTGTTAGCTCACCGAAGTCTGCTTCGCTAACCTAACGTTTGAAGGAGAGGGTGACACTTTTCATTTTCATCTCAAATGCGAAACGTTAATGGCATATCACATGAAGGCGATCACACAAACCAAAAATCAGGAACCGTTAGCTCACTGAAGCCAAATTCGCTAACCTAACACTTGAAGGCGAGGGTGACGCTTTTTGGTTTCATCTCAAACGTGAAATGTTAATGGCATATCGCATGAAGGCGATACAACAAACTGAAAATAATGAACCATTAGCTCACCGAAAAGTGTCACCCTCGCCTTCAAGCATTAGGTTGTCAGCTCACCGAAGCTAACTTTGCTAATCTAACGCTTAAAGGTAAGGGTGACGCTTTTCGGTTTCATCACACATAAATCTTTAACAGGAAATCACACGATGGTGCCTTTGTGCAAATTGTACAACGAGAAAATAATGCAAACAAGAACACATAAGAGACAAGAGAAGCATATTCAGTCGCTATTAATATTTATAATTTCATCCTTTACAACCACCTGACTCGCTATAAACTGCTCCAGCATTATCTACCACTCCATCTCCTCCATACTGATCGAAGGGGAGTAGAGACCATCTTTAAAAGATTGTCTAACAACAAGCGGGAGCTCATCGGAGTGTCCGGCATCAACATATAACAAAACCCTATTGGTTTTGACCTTCATCAATCCTCGCCCGCGACTTCTAACATTAGCGGAGCATGGACCTTGCCGAGTGTTGGTTTTCTGTGAAGCCCCACTGCCTTGTTTTCTCTTCTTGCACAAGTGTGCCCAAGCCGGAGGCGGCGCCTCCGCGCTGACAAGGACAACTTGACCAGCCATGGGCCATCATGCTTCAGCCTTCGAAGAAAAACCAAATAATTCACGTGAACAAGTGCAATGAAACAAACATTAATATCTCAAAGGATATTCACAGAAAATCTTGTTCCATTTCACGAAATATGCGGTGCCTTAGATGGGCCAAAATATCTTTACAAAACATGAGCTCAAAGACACTGAACTCCACTCCCTCACACCTCAGTTTTTCAGTTTCCACGACAGCTTTGGCATCTTCCAGCAGGGCACCGACTTGAGTTTGAGCCTTGCCAGTTTCCTCAACGCTAGAGGATTCAACTTCGGTAGTAGCCCTCACGGTTGTGCCATTGCCATCACCATCCCTCGGAGCCTCCGGCTGAAATAGTCATTTTGTTAGTCAGTTTACAACGCAAAATGTCAATTCTTAATTATTAGTATTGCTTACGGTCGTGGCGTTGGCCGCCTCAGGCAAGCCATGCAGTTTCCACCACCTTCGCACGATCCACCTCGCTAGCTTCTGCACGTCCTCGAGAACATCCTATAGGACAACAATGTCGTGGGAAGCAGCCAACTCGTGAAGGTGACCCAACTCTTGACATCCTTCCCCACTCAACATGTTCAAAATGCCTTCGATAGCCAAGACAGCAAAATTGTCGTTCAGCTGCCAAACGGTACCCGGCACAGTGTTCACTTCCCCGGCAACCCAGTCAATCATTTCCTCTATCTTCGCGCCTTTTCCGGGGAAGGGAAAACACCACACTTTAACTTCATCAAACTATGAAGCCACTATTTCATGAAGCTCATGAAGCCAGTGCTGCACATTTTGGTGGTATTCGGTGTAGCTACGAGTCTCCAGATCCATGTCCCCTCAAAGTCTAGCAAGCTCCATCGCGTGGGTCTCTGCAAGCTCCATTTTCTTCCATTCGGCTTTTTTAGTAGACACTTTGTGTTTCTTCGACAACTTCAATAACCAACAGTTACAATCTCCTTTTCACGTTTAAGATCGGTGTAAGCCGCCTCAAGTCCAGCAATTTTTTTAGCTTGCGATTTCATCAGTGCCTCCAGCTCCACACTCTTAGCCGCCTGCGCCGACTCAGTGGCCCTTTTTCACGTTCCTTCTCTGATGGCATGAGCGCCTACGAAAGTAAATGACCGATCAGAGCGAGTACAATAACATGAAAATACAAAGGCTAAGAAAAACTTACATGTCACAGGCACTGTTCGAGGTCTTCATCCGAGTTCTCCAAAGGCGAAGGGTGGGTAGCACCTGCAAAAAAATCATCAGAGCCCATGGGGACAAGATGAAGCTACAACACAAAAACTAACCAGACACCGATGACACAGGAGATGCACGATCCTCCCCAACATTTTTAGGAGAAAACCCCCTACGAGCATCAGGCGATGAGTCATCGCTGAGATTGTCGAAGGCCACCACTCGAGCAGTGCATTCGCCAATGTGAGTCATGGCAAGGCCCACTGCGTGGAGCCCGTGAGAGAGAGCTACTACATCTAATAGGCAAAAAAAATTAGACACTCCGACCGGTTTCGCAAGAGCCAATTCTATTTCTGATGTACATTGCGGCCCGGTTTTAACCCTCAACCATACCATCTTCACAACACCTATCAGTTTTGGTGGCCCGTTTTGGGCAAAGGCGGTGCCGTTTTAGGCAGAGGCGTCACTGTCTTGGATGGAGTAGCACGACTTGTGCCGGTCTTCACCCTTTTTGTAGCCGGTTTCTTTGTCACTTTGGCTTTTCGCTTATCCCTTGCCACTTGAGAGACATTGCTACCAGGAAGTGGGTGCGGGGCATAAGCCACCCCCATCTGCTCAAGAACATGATTGAGACAGCCTCCATTTGGGAGCTTTGCCATCTTAAGTGCATCATGCTCTCTCGGTCTGAAGCTCCCCAAGAACCTCTCAGCCTCCGTCTCCACCTCCGCCAAAATGCGGTCAGCATCCCCCACATACACCAGTTCTATGGTAAACAACAGCAACAGGGTCTGGACTTTCAACACAGGAGTTGTGCCAGCCGTCACGTCCCTGAAGCTGAAGCTGGAGGCTAGAGGAAACATTATGCTGGCCACAAACTTTTCAATAGCATCCTGGCCCCCGATGGTGGCGGTCGCCTGAACAAAGGCAACATCATTCGGGTCATCATCCGAGCATTCAACCCCCGGCTCTACCGTATAATCAAGCGCGCTCATCCACGAATGTAGAACATAGACGCTTTTTTTTGCCTCCATAGTTGTGGATGCATGGGACAAGGCAATAAAACCATGACTTTGTCCACCCCGTTGGCCACTTATTCTTGATAGTGAAGCTGAGCTTTGGCCCTATTGTTGGCTTAAACCCCCCGACGGGCGTCGACAGGCAACACGAGAGCCGGGAGCCTGAAGCCTCTATCCGTTGGCCCTGTAGCTTGCACACGCCTTGAGGTTGGAGTTCATTGGGCGTGCCACCTAACCTATACCTGATCAGGAAGGTGTTCGATGTGCTTCATCTAGTTTCCTGTATAAATAGACACATATAAACGTTAGTCCGAGCCGTAGTCGACTCTCCGGGTGACTCTTGCATCGGCTGTAGAGAGCCGATGGCAACCCAGTTCGAGATTGGATCCAAACACCCGATTAGGGATGCTTAGATCTAATAGTGGTAAGATCTTGCTCCATTGTCATTAAGCTGATCTAATCTATGATAATGAAAACCCTCACCATGTAACCGAAACATCCCATGCGTGACTAGGCCTAACAAGCATGAAAAACAACAGGACGCTGACCAGAAAAGAGGCAAAAAAACCAGTAAGAGCCGATTTCCGGAACGATCCCTTCTCAAATTAGCATAAAGTGTTTATCATGTTGCCGGAGCATCTAGCCCATTTGAAGGGCCTAATTATACGGATACCAAGTTAAATCTTTAATGAATAAAGACTCACCACAACAGATTAAATCTACTACATGAAATAGAGCAAGATGCTGCGCTCGCGCTCGAGATCGTGTGCGAGGATAGCCAAACATCTGCAGGCGGTGAATAATGCGAGAATATGATAGGCAAATCAACGCGAGCCATGCAAATGTTTATGATAACTAGTGTTACTCGCCATCAACAATGCTTCAGTATGAGAAACACAAAGGTAAATGGTAGGAACAATGCTGCCCCGATCATGCAAAGCATGATCAAGGCGGCATGGCGCTTACCTGAAAGAAACCCTGAAACAGGGGTGGCGATGCGCCGAGAGTTGATTGTGAATGCGTGTGTCCTTATTGAATATCCCAAGGTACATATTTATAGTCTGGAGACTTTCTATTTTATCTAAGCTAGACTCTAACAACCCTTATCATATCTGGGCTGAACTCTATTTTCCGAATCTAAATTACCTTATTATACTAGATACATGGCCGATTTGACCCTATTGACGGCCGCGCAGGAGCTGATGCATGTTGATCGTATCTATCTTTTGGGCATATCTTGTTCACGGCCCACCTTCTGGTTTGGCCAAGTTATGGCGATAACAGGCCCACCATCCCTTTTAGCATGGAAATTCAAACAGTCAAACTGTGCGACCATCTCACCCTCGGGGGTTTCCACCCTTTTGGCTGATAGTGCAATTCATATCGCTTCGCAAACGCATCACTTGAGGGCATGCCCCCAAAGCTACCAATGGCCCAGAAGTATTTCAAGAGCTGTGCTATGGCATTGGGTGTCAACTGGTGCAGTTGTGCCTGGAAGTATTGCAAAATGTCACCCAAAGTAGGATGCGATGGCATGCACAGACTGGTGATGAAGGAGGCCTCATACACGATAGCTTCATCATTGTCAAGCTCCATGACTGCTTCCACCCCAGGCGCTTGAGCTATGCCCTCTGTGAAATATCGCTTTTCAACCATTTCCTTGATTTTGCTGAGGGTGATGGTGGACGCCCC
>VSTD030002335.1:0-11941 GCA_008808055.3 Sporobolus alterniflorus
GCTACCCACCATGCGACATCTACCACCTGCACACCACGAGACAAGCAAACGTGATTCTCCAACCAAGATAGATAATAAAGGTAGAACCACAGAAACCTTCCAGATTCAAATTCAAACTGAGGCAAGTCAATTACTCATCACATATCAACCCAAGGTACTGGCCACTTGGTTTCTCAGAAGTGGAACCTTGGCTCATCGGAATGGAGGGAGGAAAGGGGCAGCATGACTCCTTACCGATGACAGCGTGACGGCGGAAGTCAGGGACGACTCTGCCGGTGGAGCTCATGGTGGTGACGGCTGCCAACGGCTCGACAAGGCTCGGGGTCGGTGGGCTCCGGCGTGACTTTGACAATGAGCGGTGCGGTGCTTCGGGGTGACCCGAGTATGGGGTGGTGCTGCGGCTCGGTCTATGGGTGCGCTCTAGCAGAGGTGAGCTCGGATCGGCAGAGCTTTGGGGATAGCATAAACCGTAAACTCTAAATGCTTTGGGGATAGCATAAACCCTAAACTATCAAACTTTGGGGATAGCATAAACCCTAAACTATCAAACTTTGGGGATAGCATAAACCCTAAACCCTAAACCCTAAACAGATCGACGACTGGAACAACTGCTATTCGGAGGACTCGATGACGATGACTCGGCCTTGAGCATCATGGCACCGGTGGAGTGGAAGCTTGGGGAACCATCGGGGAGGTGGATCCAGTGGTGTGGCATTGGCCTACGGCTGGCGTGGGGAGGATAGCGGCACCAGCCGGGGAGAGCAGGGCTCGGGCCATTCAATAGCGACGTGGAGAGCCGGAGCAGAGTAGGTGGCGGGGATAAGGGAGAAATTGGGAGCAATTGGGGTGGTCGGCATGTGGGAAAGGATGACTGGTGCGTGGGCCTAGGCACAAAGAATGAGGCTGATAGGTGGGCCACGGTAGATGATTCTTTTCGAATTTAAACAAATACATATTTTGATTCAATGCTCAGGAAAATAGCTAAGAAGATGGACAAATCCGAAGAAAATTTATGTGGATAGATTGAAATATTTGGGACAACTTTTGTTATTGGAACTTTGATCCAAATTGTATGAATTTTTAATGAAACCTTAGATCCCTTTTCAAATTTGAATTTCCAGGAGGCTGGTTACTTAGTGAGTTTGTGCTCACTAGTATAAACTCACCAGTGTACAAACTCGGACAAGGAGTTCTCCAAAATGGCCTACAACCCTTGCTCTTCGATCTGGGAGACATGCACAGACCATCTCCAAAAATGGAAGAAGATATATAATTTCAAAAAGGGCTAAGTGTTAAGCAAATTCTGGAATTTGCCAGTCTGGGAAATCTAAAATCTTTTAGCCATGTTTGGACCTCTGAAACAATTGCTTTCTAACGTCATATTTTTTTGTGTGGATTTGTGTGATGGTAGAACAACTCACAAGGATGAATTGATGTTTCAGGATCAAGGTTAAAAACGACTTTGTAAAATAATAAAAAATTCTGGACTGAGGCATCAGGATCAATGATGATAGAAGTTTGAATTTTAATCTTTTCATTTGAAAATTTGATTTCCTTTGGATCGTTAGGGTTTACGGCCACATGATCAAGGTTTCCCGGGTGATTAGTGACATGGGATGTCACAGCTATATAGTGCCAGCATATTGGTCATGAAAGACAAGCAAATATCCAGAATGCAATCAATCTTTCAGTCTCTAAACTCTCAAAGCTCTGGGGATAGCATAAATCTTAAACTATCAAGCTTTGGGGATAGCATAAACCCTAAACTCTCAAGCTTTGTGGATAGCATAAACCCTAATTATCCTATACCATAACATCTCCCTCAAGCTTGTCGGGCTTGGTATGATAGTAGGTCTCTAAACTCTCAATGTTTTGGGGATAGCATAAACCCTAAACTATCAAACTTTGGGGATAGCATAAACCCTAACTATCCTATACCATAACATCTCCCTCAAGCTTGTCGGGTTAGGGTTTAGTCGAGGTAGGACCTAGCCAAATTGTGTGCCATGTCAGCGCGTTGATCAGTTTGAAACCTGATCAGACCCAAGCGAGACCGTCGGACAGGATAATCGGCTGATTCTGCAAATTTGAGAGTACAAGGGCCTATGTGACATAGGCAAACAAATGTAAAAACTAGCCAGACTTTATTCTAAATTTAATAAAGCCAAAATTGACTATATCAAAGATGCATGTGTTCAATATTTCGAGGAATGCTTCCATCACATGAGTTCTAAAGCATTAATATGCAAGGAGGAGCAAATATAGAAGCAAAAATTAAAGAGATTAAAGTTGCTTTTTTCTCATTTTTTATTTTCATAATGTCCAAGAGGGATTTTACAACTATGTTTTACAGCCTTTTAGGAATATATTTCTTAATACTTTAGTGAAAGTATATTCAAAGGTGAATCTAGTCACAACCTTCATATAACAATCATGTTACTCCCTCCAGCCATCTTAATGGTAATACCGAAATCAGAATTTCCATCTATCTCCGTTGCAAATTACCATTGGAGCAATTTTTTGCGTCATAACCAGGGTGGGCTCTCTTTGTTTTCTGATAGAAATTGAATGGGCGTCGCATACAATAGGTGGCGCCCGAATCGCTGGCATGCAGGCATTGAGTTGTTTGTGGAAACAAGAGGCCTTGCACGCAGAATTAAAGGAAAAAGTTGGTGCCTGTCCTTGCTGTCTTGGCCACCGTGAACATGCCAAATATGATTGAAATAGGTTGATAGAGGGAGTAGCTTATAACATATTGGTGTTCAAACATTCTAAGGCTGATGGAACCGATTCTAGGATGTCATATAAATAATACAGAAATTATTGGCGGTTGTTGTGTATTGACTACTCTGAAAACGACCTCTTATAGAAATGCAGAAAAATATTTCACACATAAGACTTACAGTGGTTAGACCCTTAGACCCTTCCGCAGACCCTGCACAAGTGAGAGCTACCGGGGCTGCTGTGTATTGACTACCAATAATCCTACTTTATATGGAATCACGTACAGGACTAGCAATAGAAACCAAAAAGGGGTACCTCATCTCATGTGATTTTGATGACTGCAGGTAAAACTTGCCTCGGAGTGCTACATCTACATGGAAACCCAGACAGCATTAGCAATTCCAGACGAAGATAATAACTTGCTAGTGCACAGTTCATCACAGTATCCTGAGCTTGCACAAAGTGTTATAGCAAGGTGCTTCGGCATTCCATTCAGCAATGTGCGTGTCATTACAAGAAGGGTTGGAGGTGGCTTCGGTGGAAAAGCATTCAGATCATTCCAAGTGAGTATGTACAAAACCAGATCATTAGTCTAATTATACTGTTTTGCGTCTCTCTCTCTCTCTCCCTCCCTCTCTCTTTCTTTTTGGCCAAAGTTTTACTATGAAGTATAGCAATTCTGTCTTTTAAACCTGTGAGATCTCTTTATATTTAGATCAGGAGTTCATGACTATTGACTAGCGTTGTCAAACTGTTCTTATGTGCTTTTGAAAATATTCATAATTCCACATTTCAAATATTTCATTTGGCTAGAAGTTCAAATTGAAAACTGCATCCAAAAATTATCTGTGTTACCTACTAGATGTTATATCAGTGTGGATTTCGAAGGATTGTGCAAGGTATGACACGGCAAACTACTAGTCTTATGAGAGGATATTATGTCATGTGGAGAATTCCCTATGGCCGTAGGAAGAAGGCCCAGGCCCAGGCAGGAGCCGACAAGGATCAAGCCACCGCGCCAACCAACTGAACTGATAAGGCCAAGAATAAAGGTTCAGTTGCAGCAGTAGTTTGAATTGATTTTCAGTTCCTAGTTTCTAGCAGATAGTAACAGAGTTAATTGCATTGTAAGCCGGCCAAGTGTGCTATAAACATGGCCGGTGCATAGCTTAGGAGGCATCTCGGTCTTGTTCACGTCTCACGATGAGTTTCCCTCCCTTCCCGGTGCGGTGCCCACTATGGCGCCGTCGACTTCCAGGGCTGAGACCACATACCTCATTAACTTATCATTTGAGAAGAGATATCCCTACCAATGTCCTCATTTCCTCTACCCGTGACAATCTGGTATCAGTATGTCCAGGTTCACTCACCATGTCACCACCGGTGGGCTCGGGTTTGGGGAAAGAGACACCTTAGTCGTCCGACGACATCACCACGCGGCTCGATCAACTAGAGGAGTTGGTTCACACGGTGACCAGCGATCTGCGTGATGTCAAGCAACAACAACAGGGGCTCAGTGTGAACCTTATCTGCTTGAGTAGACCGTCAACGGTACCAGTGATGGGGCATGCTCAGCGTCCGCCACCAACGCCGCGACTGCTATGGCAACAGGCAGTGATCAATCAGTCGTGCCACCGCCAAACGACGGTCATGGCCACCCCTCGGACAGTCCCAGACACCGGGGTACGGAGGGTGACGCCGACGATGATGCTCTTCAGACGGCGCACAAGATAGAGTTTCCCAAATTTGATGGCACCGGTGATCCTCTCCCCTGGTTGAACCGATGCAAGCGGTACTTCCACTTGTGCGGTACACTAGAGCACAAGAAAGTCATGTATGCGTCATTCTACCTCCTCGACGATGCGCAAATGAGGTACCATCGGCTAGAGTTCAATGGAGGCCCGCTCTCTTGGAACCATTTTACCCAGCTCATCAAAATTCGGTTAGGGCTGCCGCTCACCGACAGCCCCATCGGCGAGCTCGCTCTCCTCTGGCGTGACGGCTCGATCGATGACTTCTGCGCACGCTTCATGTCCTTGTCCTGCCGCGACCCCGCCATCTCCAAAGACCACCAGATCCAACTCCTCCTGGTAGGACTGGGACAACACCTGCGCACGGATGTTGCACTCCAAAAACCGATGACACTAGATGGCATTGTCATGTACACGCGCACCTATGAACAGCGTGACAAGTTCTTCACAGCGCTGACCACAACCGCCAGCCGCTCGACACCATGACTGCCAGGCCGGTCTCTAGCTCCACCTGCACACTCCATCACCGCCAGCAACCCATCAGTCACCTCGGCAGCTTCCAGCGCTGACAAGATAGCCACGAAACGGTTGTCACCAGCGGAGATCGCCGAATGCCGGCACAAGGGCTAGTGCCTCAAGTGTGATGAGCTCTACACATTGGGTCATCGTGACGTCTGCAAGCATCTTTGTATCATTGAAGTCATCTTTGTGCCTGAGGAGACCACGCCACCCGACCCGGACACCGTGCCGGAACCGACAATTTCCCTTCATGCCCTCACTGGGATTCAGCCACGGGCAAGCCGCACCATGCAGCACCACATCGTCATTCACGGCACCAGTCTCACCGCCTTGGTGGATTCGGGATCCACCCACAACTTCATCAACGCCGACATGGCAGCGCGGATTGGGGTGGCCTTGCACGCCTAGTCGGGCATCTGGGTGGCCGTGGTGAACAGTGAGTGCCTCACCAGTCCAGGGTACTGCCAGGCCTTGGACGTCATAGCTGGTGGCAAGGCTTTCTCGATCGACTATTATGGCTTGGCATTGGGCACCTACGAGATGGTGTTGGGCATCCAATGGCTCGAGTCACTCGGTCCCATCCCACTAGGATTTTTGGTGCCCTGCACGCCCAATTGGGCATCCGGGTGGCCGTGGTGAATGGTGAGCGCCTCACCAGTCTAGGGTACTGCCAGGCCTCAGACGTCACGACCGGTGGTGAGGCTTTCTCAATCGGCTATTATGGCTTGGCTTTGGGCACCTACCAGATGTTGTTGGGTGTCCAATGGCTTTAGTCACTTGGTCCCATCCATTGGGATTTCCAGCGGCGCATGCTGGCGTTCGTGTGGAATGGGCACCAGGTTCTCTGGATGGCCGCGGCAATGCCGAAGACGCAACTGTCCATCCTGGTGCAGTCCATGGGAATAATGGATGATCTCCTACTTGCCTTCGACAAGGTCTTCACCGAGCCTACAGGGTTGCCGCCGCCGCGCCAGCGTGCCCACCAAATTTGCCTCGTGTCAGGAATAGAGGTAGTCGTGGTACGGCCATACCGTTATGCATATGGATAGAAGACCGAACTGGAATGTCAATGCACTGACATGCTACACTAAGGGGTGATGCAGCCCTGCAGCTCCACGTTGTCGGCACCGGTGCTGTTGGTGAAGAAAGTGGATGGATCGTGGTGCTTCTACGTTGACTATCGCGCTTTGAACATGTTGGACTATAGCATAAGAGGCCCCTCGCCCTTTCTATAATACCTAGGGTATATGGTTGGACTAGCAAAGGGAAGGTCATCTAGCATGGTACCAGAGCCGAGGTCTTGAGTTCAATTCCCCCCGGCCATATAATTTTCCACTGCGCGTATTCCACCCTCACTAGTATCTGTTGGGCCCGCAGGCATGACCGTGCCTGAGCGGGAGCAGGCAGCTCCAATAGTCGTGGCTCACACGCAAGAGGGGAAATGTTGGACTATAGCATAAGAGGCCCCCTCGCCCCTTGCATATCACCTGGGTTTTATGGTTGGACTGGCAGAGGAGGGTCCTCTAGCAGAACAGCCGCACCGTGAAGGACAGGTTCCCAATACCAGTGGTTGAAGAGCTTCTCGATGAATTGCACAACGCCTCCTTCTTCACCAAGCTCAATCTTCAGTCTGGCGACCAACATGTCCTTATGCACCCGGACGACGTCGAGAAAATGACGTTCTGTACACATGCTCTTTGAATTCCTAGTTATGCCATTCAGGCTCACGAACGTGTCAGCGATGTTCTAGGCTTTGATGAATAATGTGCTTCGGCTATTCCTTCACTGCTTCATCTTGGTGTTCTTTGATGACATACTGATCTACAGCCGGACGTGGTCTGAACATCTTCGCCATGTGCGCATTATGCTTCAAGCCCTCCTAGACCAGCAGCTCTTCGTTAAGAAATCCAGGTGCACCTTTGGTACCCGGTCAGTCACCTACTTGGGGTATGTGATCATGATCGATGAGGTTGCCATGGATGAGCAGAGGGGCGCGACGGTGAAAGGTTGGTCAGTGCCCCGCTCAGTCCCGGCGATGCAGGCGTTCCTCGGGCTGGTAGGGTACTACTGCCGGTTTATCCATGACTACGGGACGATCGCGTATCCCCTGTCCAACCTCTTGCGCAAGGAGGGGTTCCGCTAGTGCAGTGCAGTGGAGATGGTGTTCAACGACCTCAAGCGGGCACTAACCTCTACTCTGATTTTGCAGTTGCCCAATTTTGACAACGAGTTCATCATGGAATGTGACGCTTCCGGGACCGGGTATGGCGTGGTCCCGCACGAGGGCGCCGGGGTGGTGGCGTTCTACAGCAAACCGATCGCTCCCCTCCACGCCAAACTCACAACTTATGAGTGAGAACTGATCGGGCTGGTGCACGTCGTGTGCCACTGGTGGCCATATCTGTGGGGCAGACTGCTCATGGTTCAGACGGATCACTATAGCCTCAAATTCCACCTCGACCAGAAGCTTGCCATGATTCCACAGCACCAGTGGGTGAGTAAGCTCTTGGGCTTCGACTTCCATGTCGAGTTCAAGCCGGGATTGTCCAATGTTGTGGTTGATGCACTGTCTCACCACGATCATGACAGCGGTGCCACGGTGATGGCACTAATGGCACCATCGTTCCAACACTTCGATAACATCTGGCAAGAGTTTGCCACCGACCCTGTACTAGGCAAGCTGAAGGAGGAGGTGGTGGCCAGCTCGCACGGTGACACTTGGCTCATCATCGACAAGTTAGTCTCAGTCAAGGGCCGTGTCTATCTAGCACCATCTTCCCAGAGCCTCAGCATCGCTCTTCAACATGCCCACGACACGGGTCATGAAGGGGTTGAGAGGACACTACATCGACTACGTGCTGATTTTCATGTCCCAGGTGCCTGCGGGGTGGTGCAGGCCTTTGTCAAAGTTTGCATCGTGTGCCAACACAACAAGACTGAACAACTATAGCCGACTGGTCTCCGGCAACCATTGGACGTCTCAACGTCAGTGTCGGCGGATGCCGCGATGGACTTCATCGAGGGATTTCCGTGCATCAACGGCAAATCGGTGATCCTCACCGTCGTCGACTGCTGCTCCAAGTCGGTGCACTTCCTCGTGCTAGGGCACCCCTACACGGTGACAAATGTTGCTCATGCCTTCTTCGACTCCATGGTGCGCTTGCATGGCATACTCAGCTCGGTGGTTAGTGATCGAGACCCTGTCTTCACTAGCCGTTTCTGGACCGAACTATTCAAGCTCGCCGGTGTCAAGTTGCATCTCCAATCCGCATTCCACCCACAGTCAGATGGTAAGTCAGAAGCTACCAACAAAATCATCATAATGTATCTCCGCTGCCTCATTGGAGATCGACCACGACAGTGGCTTCAATGGCTTCCAAGGGCAGAATTCTGCTATAATTCCGCATATTAGGCTTCACTCCACACATTGCCGTTCCAAGTGGTCTACGAACGTGATCCACTGGCACTACATGCGTATACAGAAGGAGAGGCGCAACTGCCGGTGGTGCACAATCAGTTCATGGACAGGGATGAGTTTTTATAGGAGATCCACGAATGTTTGGAGCAAGCACAGCAACGATACAAGGGTGCCTATGACAGGGATCACCGTGATGTGCAATTTTAGTTGGGACAATGGGTCCGGCTTCGTTTGCTCCATAGACCCATGGCCTCACTGGATGTCAAAGGAAGAGGAAAGCTAGGCCCCAAGTTCTTTGGTCCCTTCAGGATCATTGAACACATTGGGGAGGTGGCCTATAGGTTGCAGTTGTCGGTGAACGCTAAGCTCCATGATGTCTTTAATGTGGGGCTCCTGAAGCTATTCTGCAGGGAAACACCATCAGCACTAGGTGCACTACCGGCAACGCGACACGGCCGGGTTTGCTTGATGCTGGATGCAGTTCTCAAGAGTCATCTGCCCTGGGTACACCATGAGCTGCTGTCTAGACTGCTTTATCAGCTGCTGAAGCAACATGGATGGATTTAGAAGAATTCATGCGGCTCTACCCAGATTTCCAGTTTGAGGACGAGCTTATTGTTCAGGGCGGGAGAGATGTCATGTGGGGAATTCCCTATAGTCGAAGGAAGAAGAAGGCCCAGGCCCAGGCAGGAGCCGGCAAGGCAAGGATCAAGCCACGGCGCCAACCAACTGAACTAATAAGGCCAAGAAAAAATGTTCAGTTGCAGCAGTAGTTTGGATTGATTTTAGTTCCTAGTTTCTAGCTTATAGTAACAGAGTTAGTTGCATTGTAAGCCGGCCAAGTATGCTATAAACTTGGCCGGCGCATGGCCTAGGAGGCATCTTGGTTTTGTTCACGTCTCGCAACGAGTTTCCTTGCCTCCCCGGTGCGGTGCCCGCTACAGTGCCACCGCATCATCATGGTTCAGGACCGAGACCACATACCTCATTCCCTTATCATTTGAGAAGAGATATCCTTACCAATGTCCCCGTTTCCCCTACCCGTGACATGTGAGCTGTGATCAAGAGTCTAATTATTGCTTGTATTATTTATGGAATTGATGAACATTATACATCTTGCTGCCTACCTAACAATTACTAAAGGATTGGTTGATAAGGCTAAGAAACTAATCCTTTTTCCTTCACTTAATCTGTTGGCTTGAAGCACAGCTTCATCAAGGAAACCAAGTTTCCAAGAAAGGAATGATGGGCTTGCTCTATTGAAGATGAAATCATTACTTTGTTTCCATATCTACCAGGAGCCCAAGATGAAAATCTCTATGAAAATTTTGTTGTTGAAATCCTGCCTGGCTTCCTCCATCATGGAGTGAAACTACTGACCAAACCTCCAATTGATATTTAAATGTCTCCAACAATCTTGACTGAAGGGACAAGAGAAGAAAAGGTGAAAGGTTGCTTCCTCATTATTTTCAGAGCAGAGAACACAATTGTAATTGTTTCCTTGTAGCTGGTGCTTCTTTCTCCTCAATATGTTCCTTACATTCAGCCTATCCATGAGTTGGAGCCAGGTGAAGACTTTAATTTTGTTAGCACGAGCCTATCCATAAGAATGGTCTGGGGGGGATTGACACTCCTGTATGGGTAATGATAAAACTTGGAGGAGGTATGTGGAATTACCCGAAGCATAATGCCAACTATCCTTGGTGCTTTCATCTACCTGGATTTGGGAGATGACCTGTTGCAGTTCTTGGTACTCTAGATGTGCCTGTTCAGAAAGTGGTAAATGGAACTGGCACTCCAATTGATTGCTTTGGAGGAATTGGGCACAGAAATATTTGGATTCTTGGCAAAGGAGAAAAGCTTTGGAAATATGCCTGTTCAGAAAGTGGTAAATGGAACTGGCACTCCAAATGATTGTTTTGGAGGAACTAGGCCATAGGAATATTTGGATTCTTGGCAAAGGAGAGAAGCTTTGGAAATCTTTGCTGAGGCAGAAGGGCATTCCAAACATCAGACCAAAAGAGAATAGTTCTTCCATCCCCAACTTTGAAAGTAGCAATCCCTCGGAAATGGTCAACCAACTTAAGCACATCCTTCTACCAAAAGGAACCATTTTCTTTTGTTGCATGAGGAACCTCTCCATTAGGGTAGTGGGAGCTCCAGATCATGTTGACCCAAGGGATGTCTCTTCTGTTGTAAAATTTGTCCAGGTGTTTGATAAGTAGGGCCTGGTTTTGTGTTCTTAGATTAATAATTCCAAGACCTCTCTTTCTCTTAGATTTGGTACACTTCTTCCAAGCCACCGTGGGCTTGCTTCTTGAGTTGAAATCTGAATTCTTCCACATGCAGTGTCTTCTAATTCTATCAAAGTACTCATGAACTGTGAGGGGTACAACAACTGAACACACAATGTACATTGGGGATGAGGAGAATACCGAGTTAACCAGCTGTAGTCTGCCAGCATGAGTAAGAAGTGATGAGATGGAGGTTAGCTGCCTCTCCATTCTATTCATAATTGGCTTGAAGTGCTCAACTCTTGGCCTTGTAGTTCCCATGGGTAGGCCTAAGTATGTTAAAGGCATGGTTTGGAGCTGACAACCAAATACACCTGTCATAAGCTCAGCTTTCTCTACAGTCATATTCAGGGGAACCATCCCAGATTTACTATAGTCGACCCTTAATCATGTGGACTGAGCAAAGGACTCCAGAATAGCTCTGAGACAGAGAAGCTGCCTTTGGGAGGCTTTTAACGGGGTTAGCGTATCATCTGCATACTGGATGATAGGAAACCCAGCTTGGTCATTGGAGGGAATTGGGAGTTGCAGCAGCCCCTAGTTGTGAGATTGATTTATGATGCACTGAAGGAGGTCAGCAGCTAGAACAAAGAGTATGGGCGACATGGGATCTCACTGCCTAACTCCTCTCTTATAAGCTAGACTTTTACCCAGAACTCCATTTAAGAGGACAGAAGTAGATGCAGAACTTTAGAGTGTTTGAAGTCTAGTTTAGCCAGCTATCATTGAATCCCAGGTGCTTCATCATGAGTAGGATTGTTGAATATTCAATGGTGTCAAAAGCTTTAGTAAAGTCCAGTTTAATAATGAGGATTTCTTGCTTGGATTGGTGGCATTGATGAATATATTCAAAGGCCCAGGCTAAACAATCCTGAATTGTTCTTGACTTGATGAAGCCATATTAGTTTTGATGGATTAGAGGGATAATCACAGATTGGAACCTTTCACCCAGGAGCTTGGTGATAATTTTTGTTAGTGGAGAGGGATTGTCGCGGAATTAGATGATTGTCTTGAGTCATGGAGGGTACAATATATAGGGGTTGGGAGACCCAGGCGATGGTGACTCCTAGGGGAAAACCCTAGGGCGGCAGCCCCTGGTGCCTTGGCCCCCAAGACAACCCCTATGGGCCGGGCCTAATACTCACGTAGGAGGTGGCCCGCCAGCCCCTATGACTAATACTATTACAATTCTCTAACACCCCCCCCCCCCCCCCCCCCCCCCCCCCCCCCCCCCC
>VSTD030002336.1:0-11941 GCA_008808055.3 Sporobolus alterniflorus
TTTGATAAGTACTTTTTTATAGCTGATGCAAAATTTCAGTAACAGTAAGTACAGTACTGCACCCACCCGGTCTCCAATTATGCCAACCATTCGATCATTTTGCTAAACCACATAGCACCTCCATCAATAGAAAGGGCCCTATCATGAGCGGATTCCAACCACTCGTCTTCTATCGATAGCCTACACAACTACGCATAGCATACTATCGTTATCTTTCTTCACAGGGGTAAACAAAGTGGTTTAGTAAGGGTGTTCTTAGTACAATTAGGGTTTCATAAAACTCCTATACTTAAGTGTATAGTCATGGCATAATGTCAATATTATAAAGTGAAATCCTATTCATGGATAATGCAAGGTGCTTGCCTTGGTCTAGAGAAGAAGATAAGTTAGCTTCGTAGAAGCTTGGTGCATTCTCCAAACCAGCAGTGTCAGAACCTATGCAGTATGATGCATGAGTGTTAGTGAAAGGTGGACAAGGTATAAGCAAGAAATAACATGACTCACCTTTTATGAGGTTACATAGGTAGCAACTTATACAATTTTTTTTTGTTAACTCCCATGAAACCACTATTAACAACACAAACCTGGGGGGGGGCTCCATGCTAACCATCACTCAAGCCACAGCATGAAGTGATCCACTGCCCTAAACCATGCTTAAGTGTTCATGTAAGATCCTTGCTTATTTTCTACAAGAAACTTTATTTGCATAAGGTTACACTTAAGCAAGGGTAAAAATGGAAAATTCCATGGTCAAAGTACATGAACCGGGGTTCTAACAAGGGTTCTAGTGTTGGATAACAACCCACAAATTTTAGAGAAATTTTCATGAATTTTGGAGCTTTAAATGAAATTATTTTATAATTTTATTTCAGAGACTAAATTTGAATTCAAATTATATAATTGAATTTATAATTTTATTGCATTTAATCAAGCTCCTATGAATTTTATAAGTTTTAATTCATATTGGAAATTTGAAATGATAAATCAATTGGAAAAAAGAAAAAGGCACTGTTCCTTTGGGCCGAAACTGGCCGTCCCAATTTAGAAACAGGCTCCTCCCTCCTGTTTCCCCTGCCGATGGCTCACCGGCCGATTCTGGCCACCACCGATGACGAGGTGGGGCAAGGTGTTGCCGGAGAGGAAGCTTGAAACGAGGGGGACCGATCAGAGGTGGTTCGGAGGACAGAGGCTCACTGATGCGGCGTGTCGACGGCAAGGCAGTTGGCGGCGACCGGTGGTTGTCGATGACGGCTCGGACCAGTGGCTGCCGGAGTAGAACTTGGGGTCGGTAGGCACCGGAGAATAGTGAGGAAGCTCGTGGTGCGGTCAATCGACTCGGAGGAGATCGAAGCACGTTGGTCGATGACAACCTGCGTGCTCTCCACCGTGAGCATGGTCACCGCATGGTGATCGTGTCGGTGGTGAGCGTGTGGGCCACTGACTGGTGGGCCTGGCCCGGTAAAATAGATTTTCAAATATCTAAAGTCTACTCAAATTTGCAAATTAAAAAATGAAGCCTTTTGATACTGTAAAAATATTCAAACTTTGTATGCTGCTACACCTGAATATTTTCAACAACTTTCTCTATTGGGTCAACTTCAAATTCTCAACAGAATTAATGGAATAAATTCTGGAATAGAATTCAATTTGAATTTTTCATGAATTTTAAATGGGTTCAAACCTTGTGGGAAAAATTTGGTAAATTCACTAAAATTCTATCTCAACATGTTTTTCACAAAAGTGAATTTAGTTGGGCACGCTTGTATGCAAAAATTGGAGTTCTAATACAAGTGTCAAAGTGAATTGATTCAAAAATAAGAAATGAGTTTGAATTTGAAATTCAAACCACACAACACTTATAATACAAACAAAACAAGTCCAGGATTTCATTCAAGCTTCTATAGTACATAGTGAGAAACTATTCAACATTGTAGTTGCTACAGTAACACCAGGAGTGTCACACCTTCTCTCCTGGCTCAATCCCATTGAGTGGTGTGCAGCATTGACATCCATACAACACTTCAAATGGTGCCATCTTCAGACTTTCTTGGTAGCTGTTGTTGCATGAAAACTCAGCCCATGGCAGATTCTTGTCCCAGCTGCCTTGATGTTCCATTACGCATGCTCTTAGCATATCTTGCAATATTTCTTTAACTCGCTCAATTTGTCCATCGAGGCATGCAATCATTCCCAAAAGCGAGCAGCAAACTGTGACCCTCGATTGGACACGATTGTCTTTGGAACTCCATGTAGACATAACACATGAGCGATATAGATCTCAGCATATTTCTGAGCATTGTAATCGGTATTGACGGGTATGATGTGGGTGGATTTGGTGAGCTGGTCCATGATCACTCAAATCGAGTTAAACTTGCGGTAGTCAGTGGTAAGCCCACAAGGAAGTCCATACTTATGTCATCCCACTTCCATCTTGGAATGCTCAGCGGTTGCAACAATCCTACATGCTTCATGTAATCGGCTTTGGCCTTTCTGTAGGTATCACACTCTGACACATAGCGAGCTGTCTCACACTTCATTCGTGACCACTAGAATTGCTACCTTAGGTGATGATACATCTTGGTTCTACCCGGGTGAATAGAGTACCTCAACGTATGAGCTTCGACCATTATCTTCTTCTTAAGCGCTGCCTTCTTTGGTACAACAAGCCTATCCTTGAACCATAAGGTTCATTCGGCATGCTTATGGAAGCGGTTGACCTTTTGGCGGGTCACCTTCTGACAATCTTCTCCTCAGATGTGCCATACCTTCATCATTCTTCTTAGCAGCAATGATTTCCTCCCTCAATATGGGTGTGAGGGTGATGTTGTACAACGATAAGTCCGGTAATACACTGATGCTAGACTCTTCTCTAGTAAGAGGTACAACTGGCAAATAGTTGCAGTGAGCCTTGAGACTCAACGCATCTGCAACTACATTTCCCTTACCTGGATGATAGTGCACTTCTAGCACGTAATCCTTGATTAACTCGAGCCATCTTTGTTGTCTCATGTTCAAGTCTAGTTGTGTGAAATGTACTTCAAACTTTTATGGTCCATGTAGATGTGAACTACGTTCCCAAGCAAGTAATGCCATCATGTTCTCAATGCCATTACCACTGCCACTAACTCAAGATCATGAGTAGGGTAGTGCACTTCGTGACATCTCAACTGTCGCGAGGAGTAAGAAATGACTCACCCTTCCTGCATAAGGACACATCCCAATCCACTGCCTGAAGCATCACAATAAACATCAAAAGGTTTGGCAATATCAGGCTGTGCTAACACTGACGATGTGGTTAGTAACTTATTCAAAGTTAGAAATGCCTCATCAAAATCTTTGTTCCAGACATACTTGTTTCCTTTCTTCAATAGCTTAGTAATTTGTTTTGAAATTTGAGAGAAGTTTAGAATGAATCTTCGATAATAGCCAGCCAACCCAAGAAAACTACGCACTTGAGTTACAGACGTTGGTGGCTTCCAATCCATCACATCTTTTATCTTACCGGGATCCACCGTGATTCCTTCAAGAAAACTACACACTTGAGTTACAGACGTTGGTGGCTTCCAATCCAACACATCTTTTATCTTACCGGGATCCACCGTGATTCCTTCTGGTGATATCGAGTGACCCAAGAATGACACTTCATTTATCCAGGACTTACACTTGCTGAACTTGGCATACAACTAGTGGTCTTGCAGTCATTGAAGCATGACTCACAGATGCTCTTCATGTTCCCCCATACTCTTTGAATATACCAGAATGTCATCAATGAAGACCACGTGAAATCTGTCCAACTCTTCCATGAATACGGATTTCATTAGATGCATGAAGTGTGCTGGTGCATTTGTCAACCCAAATGACATGACTAGATATTCATATAGACCATATCTCGTGGAGAAAGATATATTGGGAATAACTTTGGCACGGATCTTAACTGATGATAGCTGGAGAGGAGATCAATCTTGGAGAACACCTGAGCTCCCGCGAGATGATCAAACAAAATATCAATGTGGGGTAGTGGATACTTGTTCCTGATGGTGACAACATTTAGTGGTTGATAATCAACACATAGATGCAACTCTTTATCCTTCGTTAACACAAACAAGACTGGACAACCCCAAGGTGATGAACTTGGTCTGATCTAGCCTTTGGCCAGCATATCCTTCAACTGGATGTTCAATTCTACCAACTCTTCTCGTGTCATTTTGTAAGGACTCTTGGTGGTAGGAGCAGTACCAGGCTGCAACTCAATCTTCAATTCATTATCTCTCTCAGGAGGCA
This sequence comes from Sporobolus alterniflorus, assembly GCA_008808055.3. Taxonomy (NCBI): domain Eukaryota; kingdom Viridiplantae; phylum Streptophyta; class Magnoliopsida; order Poales; family Poaceae; genus Sporobolus; species Sporobolus alterniflorus. The sequence goes on from VSTD030002336.1 coordinate 4,282, forward strand.
TTCCTAGTAGACCATCTGAAAAACATCTAGAAATTCTAGTGCAACAGGTATTTCCTCTATAATCTTTGCCACGGTGTTGTGCACTAATGCCTCGATACAAACAATGATTGGAAGTTGTAAGACAACCTTGCCATATATCAGAGAGTCTAGGTAAACCAGCCGTTTAGCTAAATCTAAAATAGCTTTGTGTCACTTCATCCAACTCATTCCTAAAATCACATCTATCCCTTGCCCATCCAAGACAACGAGGTGAGTGGGAAACATTTGCCCAGCTAATTCGAGTGGGACTTCTCTTGCCATCTGATTTGCCACAATTTGTCCTCCAAGGGTGTATATCATATATGATGGCTTGGCGACTATAAGTGACAACTCTGCCCTTTTAGGACACGCAGAAGTTATGAAGTGATGCGATGCTCCGGAGTCAAACAGGATGATGATAGGACATCCAAATAGTAAGAAAGCACCCACATGTACTTCTTCTCCCTCAAGAATATCCTTGACTGTGGTGTGGTTGACACGACTGCTTATCGGCATCGGGGCCCTAAGTTGTCCTCTCAGCTGAATTACCATTGATGTTGGGTCTCTTGGTGCTTTGCCCCTCTTGGGTTTACGACATTGCCAAGCATAGTGCCCGGCACATCTAGAGTTGAAACACTGGGCGCTATCTACAACAATCTTCTGCTGAAGTGCACAAGGTGATATGGGCTGAGGAGACTGGACCGGTGCGTGGGGTAACACCTGCTGCATCTGGTTGTAGACAAGCACCTAAGGTAACATTTGTTGTTTAGGTGGGTGGTGATCCCACTATAGTGGTGGAGGTGGAACTCATGACTTGCCCACCAATGGAGTGTAGATTAGGCGGTACTTTGGTGGGGCACCCTCAATACTATCTTCCGAAGGTCCTATCATGACCCTCTCTCTCTTCTCCTCTTCTTCTGCCAATAGAACTCGGTAGGTACCATCTTGGGCAATCACGACACTGAAAAGAGCGTTCAATGACATGTTATGAAACCGAACCAAGCAGCCTTGAAGAGGTAGGCTCAGTCCTCTCCTGAACAGCTCTGTCTTCTTCTCATTGGTATCAACATGATGAGCACCGTACTGTGCCAGGTAATTGAACTTTTTGATTTACTCATACACATTGTCGGTCCCTTGCTGTAGATCCAAGAACTCCCATAGGTTGCAGTGCCTGGTTCCTGCTAGAAGGTAGTGCGTAGAACTCATCCCACGACACTTGGTGATTGTCCTAAATAGCAACAGTATATGTGGCCCATGAAGCACTTGCAGAACCACGGAGTTGTTGTGCCTTGAACAAAGTCTTCTGAAACTCAGAACAGTGAAGCAGTCCAAACTTTGCCTCAGTCACGTGAAGCCAGTGGTTAGCTTCAAGCAGGTCTCTCGTCTCAGTGAACTTTGGAGGTTGTGTTGCCAAGAAGTTAAAGTAGGATGATTCTTGAGGCAGTGATTGTCCTGCCTGACGCTCATCAGATGCTGCCAATCTTTGCATGATGGCATTTAGCAGTGCCAATAGTTGCTCGAGGCTCGCTGGAGGTGTCGGTGGAGAGAGTGGAGGCACAGGTGGATGGATTGCCCCACGATGACTATTTGATGACTCTGGGACTTCATCATACTCACCCTTGCCTGAGCGAGTTCGCACCATCTGCCACAAGGTAGTTTATACCATCAGAAAGGTGTAAAACACTTGAGCAATATATATGAATACATAAATGCTGGAAAAACTGATGGAATCTGAACATGGTCCATTACGGGGTCTAACTAATATAGTTTTGCCTCAAGCAGCTAGAAAAAATTACACCGGGACTGTTCTATGCAAAATCTGACCATGAGTTGAACACCAAGGTCATAAAGAACTCTCCCAGGCTTCCAACGGTAGTCTACACACCCACAAACGATCGACGGTTCAGGTGTTACGATTTTCGGACGACAACGGAGATGCCGAAACTGTATTCTGGACAGATTGCAGCATCAAAAGACAAATCAAATCTAGGGCTGTTTGGATGGGATTCTTCCCTTGAGCTGAATACCAAAAGGTTGGGAAACTCTCCCAGCTTTCCATCGGTTACTTATTCAGCCTTATCCAACAAACAGTTTAGAAGTTACAGATTTTTGTGCATCGATTTCGCTGCTGAATTCTGTTTCTGGACAGAGCAGTGGCTGAACGGAACTGAACTTTTGGGTCTCAGATTGACCGAATCTCCAGAAGTTCTGAATACCATTACGGTAGACAACTCTCTCAGCTTTCCGATGGTCCACAATGTGGCTCCAAACAGTCAGCCATTTGCGAGTTACGGCTGTCGGAATCTTGACCGGTTTGCTGAATCAAAATTCTAGGCAGACTATACCTTTCGGCATAAGTCAGGGTTTTGACAAAATTTCTCCATGACCTCCCCAGAAACTTTGAATACAAAATTTTCTGCTAACGATCTGAGGTTTCCGCTGGTTACTTATACAGCCTATTCCGATGTACGGTTTGATAGATACGGGATTTGGAAGTCAGGACAAGGTGCTGAATACTTTCTGGACAGATCGGTCATGCAGATGACCTATCAGGTTTTAAGGACATAGAAGCGTGAAACTTGGATAGGGTTGTTTATGGCTTCCATAAACCACTAACTCAGCTTTCCAACCCCTACTCATACACATGTTTTGGGTAACTGTAGCAGTGGTTATGGCCTTCTGAATACAGCCACGTGTGGAGTTGGCGGATTGCCGTAGAACAGAATGGTAAACGATTCGGACATGGTTTCGGACAGCGGTAAGATTATGATTTTTAAAGTTGCTGTTTTGCTTGATGGATTTGGTAGCTTGATGATATGCACACACAACCTAAGCATTCTCAGCAAAACAAAAGAAACAATCCGCTATTGCGAATCGTTCGGATACAGTGGCAAAAGCGCTATCAACAAACGTTTCTAATGATTTAACATATGTTAGTGTACCTACATAAGATGGATCACAATAGTCAGCAATCTTCACACATGCCCTTAAGGTATTAGCACTTGTGTTCCCAATTATGCCCCTAACGGAGAAGCACTTTCGTGCCCACTTCAAATCCTACAAGCTAAGCATAAACACCAAACCTCATAAACAACAAAAGAAGGCATTCACAAGCCCTAATAGTTTTACAAAAGCCACAAACACTAAAATAATCTCATAAACAAGAAAGAAGGCTAATACACTAAAATCACAACATACCTTCATTGAAGCAATTCCATATTTGCATAAAGGAATACATAAGTTAGTTTGCCACCTAAAGGGACTACTATAGTCTTTATATGGGCTAAGCGTTCTCACCGTAAGCGTAGTTGCGATTTTTAGATGCTTAGAGTGTGTGTTTAACCCTAATCTAGCTCTGATTACCAACTATAACACCCCCCCATGAAAAGTAGTGGTTTGTCACCTCAAGATCGATCAGGGGATTCTCGACGAAGCGAGAATGCACAAACACACATACAAAGCATATAAAGACATGATTAAAGTAGAAATTAAGTTATTACAACTTTGTTAAGAGATTACAAGATAGATAAGCAGAAGATGCTTTAAAAGATTGCAAAGAGTTTAAGCGGAAGTGTACAACTCCACGTCACAAGAGTATTCACCTCGCCCTAGAGGTGAAAGCCTTCTTTGGCAACTCTACACCAATGATGGGATCCAGCACTCAAAGCTTGGACATCCCACTGACGGTCATCAATGGCAATATTGGAAGAGAGAGAGAGAAACCTACACACAACAAGGATACAAAAAATGCAAAGCTTGAGCGACTACGCTCAGCAAGACTGACTCATCGGGACCAAGCGGTCTGACTTCTACACATGGAAGGCTTCAAATGGTAAAGACTCATAAGCCTAAAGCATCTAGCTTTAATCACTTTTAATCAAGTTTTAGTCATATTAAAGTACTTATCATCATAGGTTTGCAACCTATACTAAGCATGCAAGTATTAACAAACAAGATTTGATATAAATATTTATCACGATCAATATCCATCTCATAAGCCAAGTGCATCATAAATGAAGTTTAATTACTATGTTTAGACATAGGATCAAGCCATCACCCATATCCGAGGGTGTCACAGAGATTCGAATTAGTATATACCTTGCAAGGGAAATAACCTGAGAACATGACGCACATGAACCCCGAAGGCACTATGAGTGGCCACAGTTCACGACAAGCATCAAAGAGTTGGGCTGGGTCACTCCTTTACCTAGTGCATGTCTTCCACACGATACCACATGCTGGGCTATCCGTGGGTGGCCCGTACACTATCCCGGTATACATCACTGTAGGAGAGGTGAGGGGTCGTCCAACTCGGTGACTGTCGAAGCTACTAAGTTTGCGGTACGCCATAATTCTTGTATGTGTCAGTACATAATAAATGCTTGTTCCACAGGGCCCAATCGACCCAGTCCTTAATCGACATAGGTGAGGGCTACCACCTAGGAGCTCCAAATATGACATCAGACCACTCTCAACCTTCCTATCAAGTATTATCCACTTGCCAACCCTTAGTTTCCTTGCCCAGTTGAAAGTTGCCTAGGGAGAAGGGGGTGAATAGGCAAATGACCTGAAACTCAGGTGATTTAAAACAGTTAAATTCAACTAGGTCAGATATATCCTACCAGGGTCGGATATTTCTGATCAGGACAAGAAATGTCCGACGTTGCACAGCAGAAATAATAGATCAATCTAGTAAATGAAAGAACTTGAGCGATTCACTTTAGGAGTAAGCTAATACAAGTATAAGCAACAATATCTAAGATAGGCACAAGCTAGGAGCAAGTATATAAAGAGTAATCTTAGACAACTATGCGAAACCATAGCTAAGAAAGGCCATGAACATGAACTTCAAAAGTAAAGCGATTTGTGCACACAAGACGTAGGATTTGTTCCCGAAGTTCAGCACCACAAAGATGCCTATGTCTATGTTGAGGTGTCCACAAAGGACCAGGTTCCTATCAACCCTAAACCTCTCCGAACGATCACCAAGGTCAATCCATTTCTCCACTAACAATCCCCCACACAGAAGAGGGCAATATAAACTTCTCAGAGCTTAACCACAAGCTTGGCAGCTCTCGGGCAACGCCTAGCCGTCTAGGGGACAAGTCCCCAAGAGTAACAAACATGAACGAGATCATCAGTGAAGATGAACGGAGTGCTCTCGCTCAAATTAGTGGCTCACCGAAGGATTTGCTCTAATCCTCTCTCAAGTGCACAAAAATCAAGAGAGAAGTTTTGGAATGAGGAGGAGGAGCTCAATATCTGAATTTGAAGTGAGTTTTGAGTGCTTAGAGTGGCCAGCCGAACCAAGGGGGGAGTGGGGGCCTATTTATAGCCCCCACACATTTATTACCTTTGGAGGTGTCAGACCATCAGATATATCTGAGCTAGATCAGATATGTCCGATGGGTAATTCAAAATGGCTCAACTTTGGCTGGGTTGGATATATCCAATGAGGCTTGGATATATCCGATCGAGGAGGGTGACATGGTACTAGAACCCTATGCAGCCTGGATAAATCTGATGGGTCAGATATGTCCGACCTGGGCAGCTGCCATGGTTCTAGAACCCGATGGGGGCCGGATAAATCTGGCTAGTCGGATATATCCGACCTAGGGTTGGATATGTCTGACCTGGCAGTGTTGCCACACTTCTGTGACTCGATGAAAATGTTTGACTTGGTCTGATATATTCAACCAAGCAGACACAAAGGAGAGTAAAATATTTTCCAAGGGGTTTGAGCACTCCAATAACTTTTGACGGTTCCGTTGTGTCTCTCTTGATAGTACGACATGCCTATGACTCAAAAAATTAATATAAATAGCTTCTTGTCGTGGGCACACCATTTCCTTTTCTTTTTCCTTTTTCCATTGATCCATAACTTAATTTTCAATGTCTTGCTTGAGCAAATTCCTCTCAAACTGAGGCACCCTAGAGGAATCACCCTCCCTAGGTGCCAAGGTCTTTCGTATGTCCCGATGAAGAACTATCATCTCTGGCTTGAAGTTGGTGATGGTGGGAGCATTGAAGTTGGAGGTCTGATACATAGATGCCATCTGATTTACTCCAAGCACATTGCCATCATGAAGGTTCAATGGATGTTTGGCAGAAGCACCAAGTTCCAAGATGGAAGAAAACCAGCCAATAGAGATAGAATACTTCATGCCATTGGTAATCCAAGTAATGCCGGTGTTGTTCTTGCGGAAGGAGTAGAACTGTAAAATCACTTCTTCATTCCAATCATATCTAAAGCCCATGATCTTCTCGAGGCCATGGTACTTGCACATCTCAATCATGTCTTTAAATGCTTGATAATCCTTCTTGTGCTTATCTATAAAGGCCCAATCCATCCATTGCATGGGCACCACTGGAGTCTGCTTGCTCTCATAGACTGACCGATACCAATCCGCATGAAAGTAGGAACAAAAGTGAGGATCGGGGGACTCTTTTGCAGACTCATAGCACAGGATGTTGTGTTGGTTGATTATCATCCGAGAGTCCTCTCTCATATAGTTGACTTGATTTCTTTGGCTGCCTGGAGCCTCAATGGGAGAGCGAACCTAAAGAGGCAGCTCTTCATCTTTCTCATCTGAAGGAACCGGAGGAGGTGCACGGAGCATGACCTTGTGAGCACAGGATTTCTTTGCTTTGGAGGAGGAGCCTCCAACATCTTGAGATTGCTTTGTTTGCTTCTTGACCGCATGACAGTAGGGAGAGTCAGACGTGGTCCTGAAATGCATGATAAAAATGTATAAGACAAAGGAGGAGAGTCAAAGAAGAATCCGCATAATTGACAGTTTTTTTTCGAGTCAAAATTGTCTCTAGTCGGATATGTCTGGTCTGGGTCGGATATGTCGGACCTATATAGTTTCAAGCTGAATATCATTGTAACTTTTGGATTCGATTGTAACTTTCAATCAAATGAAGTAGGTGAATTCAATGACAGAAGATATTCTACCAAAGGAATAGACTTGCATTGCAGGGAATCAACGAGGATCGCAAAATTGCTAGGAAACCGTAAAATATTCATAACTTCTAAATCCACCATAAGCTTTAATCCATACGAAGTAATGAAGTTCTATGGAGTATACTAAGCAATTATACCAAGGGAACTCACTTGCACTGAAGATTTTATAAGAACACCACAAGTGAGAGGGGGAAGCTCTAGGGAAATACATTGAGGGTGAACTAGATGGAAAAATCCATAGGGGAATGGATTTATCCGAACTTGGGGAAGAGAATCCCCCAAGAAACATCAAGAATCGCTGGAGGGAAGACTTGGTCACCAGGAATCACCGTCGGTCGCCAGAGGGGTGTTGGAGAAGAAAAGAGGAAGAAAAATGGACGAAGGGGGTATGGGATGCCCTTATACAGGCCAAGAACCCGATACGTCGGATATATCCGATCCAGCGGATATGTCCAGCCAGACCCGGATATATCCGAGCTGGGATGGATATATCCAATGATTTGAGGAACTGACTTGGAGAATAAGCTAGAAAATCCAAAATTTTGAGATTTGGTTTTGTGACAAATATATAGCTAGTAGCTGATAATAGTGGACAAGGTTTTTGAAATATTTGACACTCACAAGCATTTTTGCAAGATAGAATCTAACATGGACCTATAATCAACAAGAATTTGG
>VSTD030002337.1:0-11940 GCA_008808055.3 Sporobolus alterniflorus
TCTCTGACAACATCATTCTATTCTCACACCTACTGCACGGGCAACTTACTTCACGATGGACACCAGCAAAAGCTAACTTCAAAAACTCCTTGGTGATCTGAACTCATTCAGTAGAGTGTTTACCAGTGTCACTGAATCTGTCACACATTGCCCGTCGTTCATTAGCCATTTTCGATACTAAACAAATGAAAGCATAACGTCATTAGGAAAGATAGGTTATAAGGATAAACCCTATTAGGATGGATATGTCCTAAACCCACCTAAGAATGACAATCGTCGTGTGTTATCTGGTTACACTGGCTCTCATGTATCCTCCGTTCATGATTTTGGCAGCATAACTCTGCTGTTCTCCGATCACACGTCCAATATCGATGTGCCAGAGAACAATGGGGTTACGTTGCCGAAACCACAAATGAAATATACACAAGAGCCAGTGTAACTAGATAACACACGCTAGTCGCCATTCCCAGGTTGTCCAAAATACGCTGGAAAATTCGGGAACTACACATGTCACAAGTTCATGTGAGATGCATCGTTCCTGAATGGGTGACGCATAGGTTCGCTACATGTCCTACAGGTACACGTTCTACACCTATCGTGTAAATAAACATATTTCATAAAGCATTGGATAAAAAAATATTGACTGATAATGTAAATGAAGATTAAAATACATAACATATAGAACACATTAAGTAAGAAAGGTAAATAGAATACCTAATTAACCTAATTTACTAACCAATGCAAATAATCTCAAATATAATAACTAAATCATATTAACCAAACAATATAATACTAAACTAATTAAACTACGCAATCTAAAATATATTAACTAAACAATATTAACCTAAATATTATAACATAATTCAATAACCTAAATAACTAACTGAAGTATATTAACCTAAACAACCTAAACAATATCATACTAAACTAAATGCCATGTCACCGACGAATATATGGGTCTGGTCGAGGTCAAATCGGACGGCCCAAATATTCATCAGTTCGTGGCCCAAACTGACGAATATAAACTTACATTTGTCGGTCTTGAAACCGATGAATGTAATTTGAATATATTCATCTGTACCAACAAATTTAAAACCATCGATGAATGAATGTTGTTTTTTCTATAGTGAATGGCTTCAGGTGCAGGCTTGATCCTTCGGACTTCTCGAACACAGCCTCTTTAGGGATGAGACATATCTAAGCGACCTCCTCCTCGGCACCCCTGAACTTGGTCATCAGCGTGAACGCCATGTTGATGTCCTTGCCGATCAGTGGTGGAGACCCATCCTTGATCAACGGGGACTCATCATCGTCCAGCAACTCCTTGTCATCGTTGGAGGTCATGGGTCCAGGGGTGTTGGCCTTATTCTTCACCCTTCATTCTTGCTTCGTCGGGATGACCGGCCAGATGATGTTGAAGTGCTCATTCCTCTCCTTCTCGATCGCTTCTGCCCTCATCTTTTGCACCCTCATCTATTGTATCCTCCCCCTCTAGCTGGGCATGAGTCCTAGTGGACACCAACGAGGTGTCGGAGCCGTCCTGGGCGTGGTGGTCCTCGACGTACCCTTCTATTTCAAAGTTGAAGAAAGCGGATGGTCTAGTTTGGGACACATGACTGTTTGTTTGGCGACTGTCGTGAGTTGCTCCCAACTTCTGTCTTTTTTTTGCCTCTGCCCCTGGAACCCTATCCTACTCTATTTCCACCTCTTCTAGACCTTTCTCCTCCTCGGGCTTTGCTTCGTCATTGGCCGAAGTCGTGCTCCTCGGCCATGTCTGCCCATGGCTGCTTCCTGGTTGATCAGCAGAGGATCCATCCTTCGGCGTTTCTCGCTCATGGAGGTGACCCAGAGCTGCTGCTATCTTTGGGGAAACCAGATGGTTTGGTTTAGCATTCTGGACTGTTTGGTTTTCCTGTACTGAAGTGTTCATGTCCTGCTAGTGGCCGATGTATCCGTAATGGCCATCTCATGCGTAGTAGCCTTCATGGCCAAAACCCTCATTAGGTCCTGACCATCCTGTGTGAAAGTGCATTGGCAGTGCAGCCCATGGCCCGTACCGCCCCACCCACGGTGGACAAGGTGAATATGTCATCGACGAAGGCCTCCACAGTCCAAGCATTGGTTGTCCAACCGGGAAGTAAGGCGCTAGATGATAATCTGGTTGACAACGATCCCGTCCTTTTGAATTTCAATGTGGCAGAGTCCGAGATTGTTTGTCGGATGAGCTCCTGGCTATGGAAGTGCTGGCCTGACTGAGGAAAACTAGACTGTCTGGGTTGGCATTCCGGATGATCCAATTTTCATGATCCCTAATGCTGGTCCTACCTTCCTTGTACTTGGCCATGAGGATGTCAAAAGTAGCCTTGGGGCGTTGCTGCGCCTTGCTCCCTTCGTTCTTCTACCACTGGCCACCTTTTGGACTTTTTGTCATGATCATCCTCTCCTATGACGAGCTCCTTGCCCTTGGTAGACTTGGCCCGAGTTGGCCAAACCATGACCTTTTCCCATCGAGCTCGACCATGTTCATGTTTGCTAGAAACCGGTCTTTGTCGAGCCTCATTTGGGGACTTTATGCAAATTTCAATCGTCCTTCAGTTATGGCCGATTGAATCTGTCGATGGAAAATATTGCAATCATTAGTAGCATGAAAATAAGAATTATGTCATTTACAATAAGCATGCTTTTTGAGCTGTTTCAGCGAAGGCATGACATGATTACTTGGCAATTTAATTTGTTTTTCCTGCAACAAGTAATCAAAGATCCTATCACACTTAGTGACGTCGAAAGTGTAGCACATCTCATCTTGTCGACTTTTAGAAGCTGGCTTTAAGCTAGAGCATACAAATGGTTTAGACTTAGACCCCAACTCGATTCGTCTACACACATGTCGGCCTCTTCGTCGTCCGACGACTTGCTTCTATACTCAATTGCATTAACATGACACTCGTTTCTAGTCTTCTCACTACTCATAGGAAAGCTTCTAGACTCCTTGGCTCGACTTTTGCAATCTAGAGCCCGCTGCAAAACCTGGCTAACATCAAAAAATACATGACTCACTAATTTCTCTTTTAGGTGAGGTGTCAATCCCGAATAAGCCAAATTAGCAAGATCTTTATCGGAGATATTCAAATTAAAGCACCGATTTTTAGTATCCCTAAACCTTCTAATGTAATCGGCGACTGGCTCATTATGCTTTTGTTTGATGGCAGTAAGATGTGATAATCCAAGCTTAGTGTCAACAGAATAAAAGTACTCATGAATTTTTTGTTCTAATTGCGTCCAAGTAAATATAAAATTAGGAGCAAGAGAAGTAAATCATGTAAAACCAGTGTCAGACAACGATAAAGGAAATATTCTCAATTTTAATGCATCGTTAGCACTAGCCTCGCCACATTGTAAAATAAATTAGCCAACATACTCTAATATAGTTTTACCATCCTCCCCACTGAACTTAGAAAACTCAGGAACTCTGTAGCCTCTAGGGTAGGGGAGCTGGTCGTAAAAATCAGGGTATGGTTTTTGGTAGACGCATCCTCGGCCTTTAGATTCCATGCCGAAGGACTCACACAAGATGGTAGCCAATTGGTTGGTTAGGTTGTTAGGATCCACACCCGGTTCAGCGGTGGCTCAAGTGGGCATCATGTCAATCGATTGTGGCCTAAAGGGAAATTATGGCAGAGTCTCATAACTAAGGGTGAAAACGGTTGGTAAAATTTCTGAGAATATCGGTTCCATTTTTCCATATTTTCTGGTTATTTTTGTATTATTCGGTAAATACGGTAATGGGTATGAAAATGGGATATGGTGTCGCGGGAAATGGTTGGAATACAGTTGGGCTTCCATACCGTCCGTTTTCGGATTGGGCGAGAAAATTCGGTAATTTTCCTGATTTCCGGCACTGTTCATCTGGGATGGGTCTGCTATCTTTTTTCTTTTAATCCAAAGAGTTTTCAAATATTCAAATGATTGAAATTTGCAAAATAATAAACCGGTACTTACATAATTCTAAAAATTTCAAAATTTAGCAAGTCGAGAGATTACTTGATATAGAACAAATTTCCTTTTTGGCAAAACTCCAAAATCTCTCTAGATTTTGAATTATAAAATTTGGAAATAAATTTACTTTGAACCTTGTTTGAATTTTGAAGGAGTTCAAAGCTTCAGGCAAAAATCTCATCAATCCCCCAAAATTCAATCTTCACATATCCTTCACGAATATGAATTTAGATTGGCTCACTTGCATTCAAGAATTTGGAGTTCCTTTACAATTGATAAATATGACTTGGTTTATAAAAACCAAACCATATAAGATTCGAATTCGAAGAAAAAAACAAAAGTTGGAGATTCTAGATGCTGTATTTGAGGTCTCAAATGAAGTAGAAGATATTACGAGTGATCCCGATGATATGTTTAATGATCTTTAGCTTGTAATATTTATGTTGCATTATGGAAGATATTTATCTTGGGCCATGAACTTATGTATTGTGTAGTTAAGACTTCACATGTGTGGTGAGTAATTGTGTATCGACAATTTCATAACTATGATGGTGTTATTTTTCTATATTGTCATATTTCCGATTCAAATTACCGTTTATCAATCGATACCGGGACATTTTTGTTCACATTTATCCATTTTCGATGGATCGGATTTTACCGACCGTATTCCATTTCTGGCTTTCCCGTTTCCGTTACCGACCGAATAAAAACTTATACGAGCAAAAATGGTGAGAGGGTTTTCCCGACCGTTTTCACCCTTAATCACCCCTGTGGAGGGGTCTAATGATATGTCAAAATCCAAGTGTAGGGGGAGGATGGTGATGGCATCGCCCAACAATGGCATAGGTGGTGAAGAGTCACCACCCAGGAGGGGTGGAAGAAATGATGAGGTGTCATCATCTAAGACGTGCAAGGGATCTAATGAGGCATCATCATCCAGGAGATGTGGTGGAATCAGGGAGGAGGATTTCATTTCCTACAGAATGTACCAGATCGCCAAGCGTGAGGAATGTGATTGGAGACTAAAACAAGTGGAGGAGACCACCAAATCCATGTTGTTCAGATCCCCGCAGTCCACGCAGATAAATGAAGCAATCAGACATATCCAATCCAATTTAGTTTTTGAAGGTTCTGATAGTGAGGATAATGGGATGGATGATTTGGATCAGGCGATAAACGAGCTAGATAGAGATGGCAACGGGTACAAACCCACCGGGTTTAGGTTTCTCAGACCCATACACATCAAAGAAAAATCCTCCCACGTGTTACCTATTTAGTATCACGGGTAGAGATTTTATCCCAAACCTAAACCCATCGGGTAACCCACCTCAAATTTTTAACATAGTTCAATCTCAATACTTAGCAACAACAGTACAACACAAATTATAAAATATAGTAGTTTAGCCTCAGTACTTAGCAAAGATAGTTCAACCTTGCAACAACAAAAATTACAAGTTTGCAGCAGAAATATATTAGTTTTGGACTAGGCTTGTATGCCTACCTAGGCCTACTGGGCTGTGCAAAATTGGTGTGCTAACAATTTTGGTTCGGGTACACAGGTAATGGGTCTGGGTTTAAGAAATCCAGTCCCGGACCCGCAAACCAATTGCGTACAACATTTGTCCCACTAACAGACTCGCGGGTACAAAATTTAGCCCAGACCCGTCTCCCAATAGAGGAAAACCTCACCGGGTCGCGGGTACCCATTGCCATCTCTAGACCTAGAGGGGGCGATGAATAGGATGAGGATGGTGGGAAATGGGGAATAGGAGTCGGCAGGCCCAGTTGGGGGCAGGCCAATGGGCCAGGACTCCGTCCCTCCAATCCATGATGCCATCTACAATCATTCTAGAAGAAGCCCACACTCGCACTATGTCTGGATAATGAAGACCTCGGTGGTGGATGAGAATGGCAACCTAGGGTTTCCTGCCACCATCGAAGAAATCAGGAGATACGGCGAGAAAGCGAGGAAGGTGTTCTGGAGGAAGACGCCATCAGCGCTCCAGAAATCCTTCGTAGAGGCAGTCATGAGTTGGGAGGATGAGCACCCTAGAAGGAGGCCCTGGAAGAAAAGGGAGACTGATTCTGGTGGCTTTGGGGATGAAAGGGACACCGGGTACAAGCGACAACAAGGCATGGAGGCGCTGGAAGGGAACAGCGAGGACCAAGGAAGGGCTGGGCATGGTGCTACCATGGGTGGTCGCAACCCGATTGGTGCTAGACAAGCTCAAGGTCATCACCGCCATGGTTGTGGTGGAGACAACCGATACGCTCAGCTGCGACTACAGGAACAAAAGGGGAAACGTCAGGTAACCAATGCTCATAGACCTACTGAACTCCATGATAAGCTGAATTCTGCCAAAGATAAGAGGGGTTCTGGGGAGAAGTGATGAAGAGAATAGGAGGACAAAATGCTTTAGATGCCAGGAAATGGGACATCACCAAAAAGGTTGTGTCAACATTCTGATATGCTACAAGTGCAAGGGGGAAGGGCACATGGCTGTCAAATGTGCCCAATTTCATTCCAAAGCTAGTGACCTGAAGATGATTGGATTTGGGATTCCTGAATAGGGCTTCTACAACATCACTATCCTGGGTGAAAGAAACTTCCAGAAGGTAGCTGCCATCATATAGGTACTCCAAGGGGATGCATCTGAGAAGAAAGTGGAAGAAGAACTGAGGAACTTGATCAACAATAGATGGGATTAGCAGGTAAAGCAAGTGGATGTGATCGAGTACACGACTATTTTCCCTGATAAGAACACATTGGAGACCTTTACCAAGATCTCAGAGATCCTGATGAGCAAGCATGGGCTGAAGGTTAAAAATTTTAAGGCTAATGTGGACCTCGATGCCTCTGAAATTCTACAATCAGCTTGGGTAAAGATCTATGGCTTACCATCCATTGCCTTAGTGGAAGAGGTGATCATGAAAGTAGCAACTTTGGCAGGGGAGCCAGTAGTTGTGGATGAGCTAAGCTTGATAAGGGCAGGTCCAGTAAGAGTGAAAATGAATTGTGTAGAGCCACTGAAGCTGAGAGGATTCGTTAGAGTCTTTTTCAACAAGGTTGGATATCCCATCAGATTTGTCGCTGAGAAGTATAAGGACAAAACCACCCTCCCTCTGCCACCCCCTAACAAGGATGATGAGGAGGGGGATGATATGGAAGAGGAGGACAACTCTGATGAGGAAGAAGGAGATAGGAAACACAAAAAAGAGTTGGAGGTACTAAGGACAAGGACAGCTAGACATCAGGATTTAGCTCAGGAAAAATCTATTCAAGTAAAGTACAAAGTGGAAATGGAATGGACATCAAGGAGGAGGTGACATCACAAGGAGCAGAAGATACCTCTGATCCTCAAAATGAGCTGGTTATTGCAGGAGAATCTTTGCCTTCAGCTGGGGGGATAAGCCACTTGGGGGATCAGGTAGGAGAAGACAGAGGGTATTTCATTCCTGAGATGGAGCTCAAAACTCATTCCCACACTAAAGTGCAGGCCAAGATATTAGGAGAGGACTCAGACATCTCACTCAACCAGGGGGAATCATTGGTAAAATGTGTGTTGAATCAGGACCAGAACAAAGAAATACAGGAAGACATCTTGGATAACCTGTCTGAGGGAGAGCAAGAGACTCAGGAGATGAACCTGGAATGGGAGTCAGAGGTCAACACTAAGAAGAGACCAAGGAAGGAAAATACTCTGCAAGCCACAAAACAGAGCTCTCGACTGAGACTGCATGGGGGTGTCTCAGTGGAAGAGTTGGTGACAAAAAGGAAGTAGCAACTCAACCTTGACACATCTAGTGCAAAAATATCTATCTCTTTTGCAATTCTGAAAGAGGTAGAGGATGAAATCTTGATGGAAATTGCTAAGGACCTAGGGGTCCACCTAGCTAAGGATGAGGAAGTCTGCAAGGCTCAAATTGCTGCCATTAAGGCAGAAGAGATTCTCAGAGGTTCTTTAGCTGAAGCTAGCTATAGAGTCCACCTTGAGAATCTAAAATACAAGGAGGGTGTGCAGGAGGATGATGGGTTGGACCTAGCTATCATAGATAATGAGCAGAGAGGATTCAGTGAACCTTCTGATTCTCCCCTTAGTAGTAAGATCAAGAAGAATCAGAAGGGGAACAAGAGGAAAAAGAAAAATTGAAAGATTTGTTAATAGGAGAGGGACTGGATTGAATTGGCTTACAGGAGACAATCAAGAAAAATTTCTCCCAAAAAGAGCTATTTGAGATTGCTAGAGGCAACCAGTTCTTCTGGGCTTGGAAGAGTGCCAAGGGGCACTCTGGTGGGATTCTCATGGGGATAAAAGATGACATTTATGAGGTGGAAGATTCAGAGGTTGGAGATTTCTTTGTCAGCATGGTGCTGAGAAATAGATTAACCAACCTGAGATGGGAGCTCATTACAGTATATGGCCCTACTCAACACACCTTGGCTCCAGACTTTTGCTGAATTGTCTAGGAAGTGCATGTATAGCACTTTACCAGTGGTGTTGGGTGGAGACTTTAATCTTATTAGAGAAGTTGGGGACAAGAATAATACAAACCTGAACTTGGGACTGATGGAGAGGTTTAACAGGTTTATTGATCTCTATCAACATCAGGAGCTAAGAAGAAGTGGTCAGAGATTCACATGGTCCAACAATCAAGCCCATCATGTCATGGTGACCTTGGATAGGGTTCTGGTTTCCACAGAATGGGAAACTAAACACCCTTTATGCTATGTGTGGAGTAAGCCCAAGGTAAGGTCAGACCACGGTCCCATTATTTTGGATACTGGTGAGAATCAAAAAAGACATAAAAAACCTTTTACCTCAAAAAACAGCGGCTGTTGGAGGAGAACATTATAGGCTCATTTTCCAGGAACTGGGATACAGTAAGAGGAAGATTCACTAACCAGAGATATTCTATGGACATTTGGCATGGGTGCCTTAGCTTAACTAGACAATATTTGAGGGGATGGAATGATAATAGGCTTAGCCAGACTAGGAAATCCAAGGAGGATCTCTTAGCCAAATTAAAGGAGTTAGATGTGGCTAGGGAAAGCCATGCAAAGGATAGTGTGATTTGGAGTCAGAGATACCACTTGGAAGCTCGGTTGGAAAAAAATTATCGTGAAGAGGAGTTGTTTTGGCAACAAAGAGGGAGTGAAAGATGGATCCTCGAAGGGGACGCAAACACAGCTTCCTTTCACAAATCTGCTAATGGAAGGAGAAGGAAAACTAGGATCTGTTCTTTAGAATCTGATCAGGGGTGATAATTGCTCAGGAAGATGTCAAAAAAAAGGTGGTGACTTTTTATAAGCGGTTATTTGGATCTTCCTTGCACAAGGGTGTGCATCTATCAGGTGACTTCTGGGACAGCCATGAGAAGCTTGATGATGAGGACAGAGACATTTTGGGTGAACCCTTTTCTGAAAAGGATGTAGAGGCAGTAATTGTAGGATTTAGATCAGAATCAGCTCCAGGTCCTATAGGGTTCACAGTTATTTTATTTAAGAAGCTCTAGAAGCATATCAAAAAGGAGTTTATGGGAATGGTGCTGGATTTTAATCAGAACATGTTGGACTTGAAAAGGCTAAATTATGGTGTAATCACTTTGGTGCCTAAAATCAAAGAAGCAAACACAATCAAATAATATAGGCCAATCTGCCTCCTAAATATTGACTTCAAGATCTTCCCTAAGCTACTTACGGATAGGATTGCTTCTGTCTGAGAAGTTGATCAGCAAGAACCAGACTGCTTTCATCAAAGGGAGGAATATCATGGAGGGTGTGGTGACATTACATGAGGTTATTCATGAACTTAAGACAACAGGGGGCAAAGGGGTGCTGTTTAAGATTGATTTCAAGAAGGCCTATGACAAGGTCAGGTGGGACTTTGTGCAAGAGGTATTGGAGGGGAAAGGTTTCCCCCCAAATGGATCCACTGAATCATGAGCACTGTCAAGGGAGGGCAGGTGTGCATTAATATTAATGGGGAAAGGACTCCATTTTTCAAAATCTACCAAGGATTGAGACAGGGGGACCCCTTGTCCCCCATGTTATTCAACTTGGTGGCTGACACACTAGCAAAAATCATGGAGAGGGCTGCTGCACAGGGGAAGATCAAGGGGGTTCTGTCCCACCTGATACCAGAAGGAATTACCCATATCCAATAGGTAGATGACACGATTTTGATGGTAGAAGGAGATGACAACTCAATTCTGCATCTAAAATTCATCTTATACTGCTTTGAATGGTTGTCTAGTCTTAAGATTAATTACCACAAAAATGAAGCATATTTTTTTGGTGCTAATATGGATGAACAAACTAGGATTGCTAATATGCTTAACTGACAGACAGGAACTCTACCAATTAGATATCTGGGAATAAAGATCAGTGATGTGAAACTTGGGAAATCTGTCTTTGCTGAATTGTATGACAAAATTGCTAAAAGGATCCCCCTTGGAAAGGAAAAAAACTCTTCTTCCAGAGGAAGGCTAACCCTGACTAATAGCTGCCTGACTAGCCTCCCAATCTTCACCATGGGTTTTTACCTTTTGCCTCTAGGCACTCACAGGAAGATGGACTCAGTGAGGGCCAAATTTTACTAGCAAGGGGCAGGGGAAGAGTTCAGGTATCACATGATGAGATGGACTGCTGTTTGTAGACCTAAGGATTTTGGGGGGGCTAGGAATAATCAACACTCAAGTCCTGAATGAATGCCTCATGACAAAATGGATTTGGAAGATTTTTAACCAAAAAGAAAGTCTAGGGTGAGAGTCTTGTCGGCTAAATACATGAGAAAAGGCTTTGACTTCTACAAGTCCAAGGACACAAAAGGGTCACAGTTTTGAAAATGCTTACATAAGGTTAAACACCTATTCAAATGGGGGGTAGTTCACCATGTGGGTGATGGCAAGCTGACTCAGTTCTGGGGTGATGTTTGGCTGACTCCCTCCCCATTGAGGCTATGTTTCCCTAGGCTGTTTAACATCTGTGAAGATGAATTCACATCGGTGGCTGAATGTGCTGAAAGAGGCTGGCAACTTGTCTTCAGAAGGTTGCTGGGTGATGAAGAAATGCAGGAATGGAGGAGCTTGCAGTCCATGTTAGAAGGGGTGGTGATTACAAACGAAGATGGCAAAATTGCATGGGGGTTATCATCTTCAAAACAGTTCACTACAAGCTCCTTGTACAGGTTTTTGAGATCAGGAGGGGTTACAAGCAGGATGGCTAGGGACATTTGGAGCTATAAAGTCCCCCTGAAAATCTGAAAATGGAAAGGAAATGAGCATTGTGTCCTGTGTGGTAGACTGGAAGATCTTGATCATATATTCTTCGAGTGCCCAACGACTGTCTTTGTCTGGGCCTTTCTTAAGGAAGCTCTTGGTTGGAATGGCCAACCGACAAGTATAGACGACCTCACTTCTGTATGGCTTACGGGGGGCTTTGGGATTACCTATCAAACGGGGCTAATAGGATTTGCTGGCTTTGCCTGGGCAATGTGGCTTACCTGTAATAAGATGTGTATCCAGAGATCATTCCTGGACAAACCAACTGACATCATATACTTGGGTCTCTCCTTTATACAGAAGTGGAAAATTCTCATGAAGGCGATGACAAGGTCCAAGATGGAAGCGATGCTGGATGTGGTGCTGCAACACCTGAGAGATTTCAGACCGCTGAATAGCTCTCCTACAGACGTTGGCTTCGTTTAAACTTTAGTGTAATTCTGCTGTGTCGAGAAGTAGGAACAAATTGATGTAATATTCATCTCACTATGCGAGCTTGTACACTCATGTTCGCCAAAACTGGTTTTGTTTCGCTTTCAATAAAAGCGGGGTGTGGCCTGGCCTGCTTTTCTAAAATATATAATGTAGTAAATAGATGGATTGGTTATTAAATTATGAGTAAATATATGGATTATTTAGTAAATAGATGGATTAGTAAGATCG